>PVJS01000771.1:0-40777 GCA_004027185.1 Glis glis
AAAAAAAAAAAAAAGTAAAATAACAAGATTACAAAAAAAAAAATAAAAATTAGGAATACTCAATCCAAAACCATGGAGAAAAAGAAGAAAAAAGGAACCAAAAAGATGAAACAAATAGAAAATGATCAGCAAGACAATGTTTTTAATCTAACCATATCAATAATTATACTAAAGGCAAACATTCAATATAAAACACTTAAAAGATAAGAGATTGGAAAATAAAAAGCAAGATGCAAATATATCATAGTGAAGATAATCCTACTTTAAAGACTCAAATAGCTTAAAGTTAAAAGTATGGAGTAAGATATACCATGTAAACACTAAAAAAGTTGCAGTGACTATATAAATGCCAAAAAAAGTAGATATTAGAACAAAGAATATCATTAAGAAAAAGATTAGTATCACATAATGTCATAGGGGTCAATGCCTGAGGAATACACATCAATCCTAAATGTATAGGCACCTAACAAAGATTTGAAATGCAAAATGTGGAAACTGATAGACCAAAAAGCAGAAATGGACAAATCCAACCTTAGATTTGGTAACTTAAATATTCTTCTCTCTGTGTAATTAATAAAACAAACAGAAAGAAAACTAGTTAAAAAAAAGCCCGACTGATCAAAGCTCTCAACCAACTTGAGCTACTTGGTATTTAAAAGAAAGAAAGAAAAAAGAAAACTATCCAATGACAACAAAATACTGGTTTCTTCCGAATGCGCAAGAAATATTCAACAAGGTAAGCCACATTCTGGGCCATAAAACAAGTCTCAAACAACTTAAAATAATTAAAATCATTAAACGAGATGTTCTGTAATACTAAGAGAATTAATCTATAAATCAGTAGCAAAAAAGGTATCCGAAAGATATTTTGAAATTAATCAGCAAACATATAAATAGCTCATAGGTCAAAGAGAGTCAAGGGGGAAATTAAAAAATATTTTCATATAGATTAAAGTAAAAGCAAGGCATAAGGATTTGTGGAAAGCACTGAGTATAGAAAAAAATTATAGCCTTAAATATATCAGAAAAGAAAGGGCTCAAAGCAAGTATCTAAACTTCTAAGAAACCAAAAAATGGAAGCATATGAATCAATGAAGTCAAAAGCTGGGTTATTAAAGGACCCATAGAAGTGATAAACCTCTAAGCAGACAGACAAAGGAGAGAAGAGCAGGGAAGGGGGTAGAAGGAAGAAGTACAGAGAGGTCTTGACAAACACTATCAAAGCTCACTCAAGAAGAAACATATAACCTAAGTATGAATTTATAGTTAAAACTTTCCAACAAGGAAAATATCCAGACCAGATGGATACATTGGTGCATTCTATCAAAAACTTGAGATAACATGAGTTACACACAAAATCTTCCGAAACCAGAAGAGGAGAGAACATTTTCCAACTCATCTTATGAGGTCAGCATTACCATGACACCAAAACAGATGAAGAAATTATAATGAAAAGAAAACTACTAACCAATATTTCTTATCGACAGAGGCAAAAATCCTCAACAAAGTTCTGGCAAATTGAATCCAGCAACATATATACAAAGGATAATACATCATGACCAAAGGGAATTTCAGCTGGAAGTATGAAGCTGTTTCAACATTAGGAAATCAATCCATGTAATCCACTCTATGAATAGACCAAAGAGGAAAAACCATTTGATTATCTCAACAGATTCAGAGAAATCATTTGACAGAATTCAACACCCATTAGTACTAAAAACTCACACCAAGTAGGAATAAAAGGGAACTTTTTCAGTGTAATGGAGTCATCTATGAAAAGAACGCAACATCATACTTAATGCAGAAGGATTACATTTATTCCTAAGATCACTAAAACGTCAAAGATTTTATTCTATTTTCACCACTTCTGTTTAACATCATACTAGAAATTGTAGCTAGTGCAATAAGGTATGAAAAAGACCCCCCAAAAATCATGCAAATTCAAACAAGAGAAAAACTACTTCTACTTGCAGAGAACATAGCAAATTAAGAAGATTTGACAAAAATTCTACTGGAATTAATAAGTGAGTTTAGCAATGCCACTTATTAAAATATACGAGCCAATTTTTAAATCAATTTCATTTTGAAGTGTTTATAATAAGCAATGGGAAAATTAATTAAATTTAATAGTAAAACTTTAAGGTATATTTAAAATATCACAAAAGTATGAAATTCTTAGGTATAAATCTAACAAAATCTAATTTATATCTATAATTTGGAAAGTACAAATGGATGAAATGGAAAGACCTAAATAAATGAAGAGTTATACCATGTTCATATGTTAGAAAACTCACTACTGTTAATATATAAATTCTCCCCAAATTAATCTACAGGTTTGAATACAATCCTAATGTCGGGTGTGGTGGTGCATGCTTGTAATCCCAGTACTTGGGAGGCTGAGACAAGAGGATCACAGGTTTGAGACCAGCCTCAGCAACTTAGTGAGGCTCTCTGCAACTTAGTGAGACCTTGTTTCAAAATAAAAAATAAAATAGGGTTGGGGGCATAACTTAGAGGTAGAATGTCTCTGGGTTCAATCCCCAATGCCACAAAAATACATACATAGATACATACATACATACAGTCCTAACCAAAATCCTACTGGAATTTCTAGAAAAAAAGTAAGTTAATTCCAAAAAGTTATATGGAAAGACAAAGGAACCAAAATAGCCTTTTATCAAAATAATTGATAAAGAAGGAAAAGGTTGGAGTACTCACACTGTGTGATCTCAAGGCTTTCTATAAAGTAACAGTAATCAAAGTATGGTATCAACTATAAAATAGATATGTAATTCAATGGAACAAAACAGAACACAATTTTACCAACAAAATATGTTCAATTAATTTTTTTGCTATAGATACAAAGGAAATTCAAACATAAAAAGATAGGTGTTTTTTCAGCAAATGGTTCTGGAAAATTAGAGAGCAATGTGCAAAAACAAACCCATATACACAAAAATTAACTTAAAATAGATCACAGTCATTATGTAAAACTTTAAGCCATAAAATACAAGAAGCATAGGGGAAAATATTTTTTGACCTTGGATTAGACCGTGACTTATTAGATACAAAATCAAATGCATATTCCACTAAAAAAGAAACTTAGAAAATAGAATTTATCAAAATATAAAACTCTTGCTCTTCTAAATATTCTGTTAAGCAAATAAAAATGCCACCAATTGACCTGCATAAAATATTCTTGAAAGACATGTCAGAGAGTGATGTCAGCAAGAGTGCAGAGGAATCATCATCCAGGTCCCCATCCACCTAGAGAAACACTGTTTTGGCAATTCTCCATGAACAGAAGGCTTGGTAGGAGCCTTGGGACCCAGACAGGCGTTTGTGATACCCCGTTGAGCCCCAAAGCAAGAAAACTAGTTTGAGGGCAGGCCCGCCTTGGGTAGCAGGCACAGCACTATGGTCCAGCCACAGCCCTTTGCCCCACAGGCCCAGCGACTGCCCCACCCCCAGAAAGCAGGAGCCAAGACCACCTGCGCTACTGGTAATAGGCCCGCTGACATGGCCCCAAGTGTGCCTGTGAATACAGCTCTAAGACCACTGAAACAGAGTAAAGAGCTCAGAATAAATCTATGCAACACTGTACGTTTCAGTGATGCAAAATCAGTAAGAACTTGAGGTCTGTTTAATTTTAAAAAGGCATGTCAGCTATCCTGTAACCAGTATCTCTTTTTTGTAAACCTCCCAAAATGAAGTTTTGAAAAACTTTAAAAATGGGCAAAAGATTTGGTCAGACCACCAAAGATATACAAATGGTAAACACATGAAAAGATACCCAACATCATTAGTTGTTAGGAAAATACAAATTAAAGCCACAAAGTGATAACACTGCCCACCTATTGAATGTATTAAAAGTTAAAAACAGTGATAACATCAACACTGCAAGGACGACCAGCACCTCCGATTCTCATGCATTGCTGGTGAGAATGCAAGATGACACGGCTGCTTTGGAGAGCAGTATGGCAGTTTCTTAGGAGATAAACGCATATTTACCATACAATCCAACAATCTTACTCCTTGACTTTTACCCTCCCCCCCCATGAAAACTTATGTCCTCCCAAAAACTGAATATTTGTAGTGGCTTTATTCATAAACTCCAAGAATGGGTAACAGCCTAATTGTCCTTCAGCTGGTGAATTCACAAACTGTGTTATAGCCGCACAATGGGATAATATGGATAATTAAGCAAGAGCCAGGAACAAACCATTGAAATGCATACCAAGAATGAACTTCTACTGCACAATGGTGACAGAACCCAGACTCAAAAGGCCCTGTACTATATGATATATGCCATTCTGAAAAAGGCAAAATTATAGGAACAAAAGACAGATCATTGGGTGCCAGGTGCTAAGCATAAGAATAAGGTATTGACTATAAGCACAAATGAATTTGGGGTGGGGGGCTTTTGAAACTGTTCTAGATCTTGATTTGTCAAAATACACAAAATGATATACTAAAAGAATGCATTGTATGTGCGTGAATGTGTTAAATTATGCTTTCATAAAACTGACTGCCCCCCCAAAATTCCAACTAAAAAGCCTTTGAGATTATTTCATTCAAATCTAGCACTTCAATATTAATCAAGATGGACCAAGAGATAGAACCTATGCTAGCAGAACCAATCATCTGATATAGACTGACAAGGACTGATCCAGTGTGATGATAAAGCTAAATGCCATAGTCCCCACCATCTCCCTCTCCCAAAGAGTTGTGATCACAAATTATTTTTTGTTCTCCTAAAATCCCTAAGGCATCCCTCATCACCCAGGTGGTCATTTCCATATAGCTTGGTTTGCCCCCTGCTTTTACCCCATTGCCAGTCAACTCTGATTTTCTTCTCTGTTCTCTGCTAGTCCCGATCTGCAATCAGCAAAATCCACAGGCATCCTCAGTTTCCTATGTAAAAGTTCCCTTGACCTTCTTGCTGTATCTGAAACTTGAATTCCTTTGAGGACACTGCTTCCTCTGAAGCCTTCTCATGGGATTGCTGTTTTATCTCTCAAATCCTGCATTACCAGGCCTATGGGCGCAGCAGTTGCCCTTCTTGCTACTTAATGATGCTTCTAGATCATTATTCTCAGTGAAAATGTTCAGCAGTTTGAAAGTCATACCTTGACATTGCAGCACCCACTACCCATTCTTGTTGCAATCTTCTACAGAAATCCATCCGACCACCTCTCCACCCTCACCCCCATCTTATTCCTCCAAACGAACTATGCATGCTTCTATCAAAGCCCAACCCTCCGCTTGTGAATAGGCTCAGTTTAGTCCAGCTCACACTCGGAAGGATGTCACTCTTGCCATTGGCTGCTACCACTGTTGGAAAAAGTCAACATTCCATGAGCCATCTGGACATGATCAACTCTCAATTTCCTCTGCAAGGATTACACGCTTTATGCATTCCTCCTGTTTAGCCAGCCTATTTTCTACCCCATTGTCTCCACTTCTCTTTGGCCTGCCAATGTGAAGCTATTTGAGCATTTCTTGATCAGGGATACATTGCATCTGTTGATATCTAATTTTCTTGCACTTGACTCAAATAAATTTTTGATCCTCAGATTTCATGGACTTCATTAAATACATTGCTACAATCCGTAAGCTCTTGCTTCCTCTCCCAGGTAACTTTGCTATCAGAGGTCTAGCTCACCTGGGTCTGGTTTCCCTTGTCTTCAGCACACAAACCCTGTGGGCGAAATGCATAGTGAGCTGAGGGCAAGAGCCTCAATGGACAGGAAACAACTGTCGTGCATCTTTGACAGTTACAAGAAATGAAAGTATTTCTACTTAGAAAACTCCTTATAAAGATATCAAAAACTATGTGTAAGGATAGTTAAAATCTAGGCCTGGTGTGGTGGTGCATACTTGTAATCCCAGGACTTGGGAAGCTGAGACAGGAGGATCACAAGTTCAAGGCCAGCCTCTGCAACTTAGCAAGACCTTAAGCAACTTAGTAAGACTCTGTTTCAAAATGAAAAAATAAAATAAAAAGGGCTGGGGGTTTATCTTGAAGGCAGAATGACCCTGAGTTCTATCCCCAGTACCAGAAAAATAAGAAAGCAAAAATCTAAAATTCCCCAGAGTTAAGTAGATTAATATAATGTTCTCATAACTTAAAGGATTCTCTTAATTTCAGAGAGGACAAAAATTCTACTTTTAAATTTATCATTAATTGAAAAGTATCAGATGTTTTGTTCTTCTGCTAGAAAACCGGACAACATACTGTCTTGGTTGTGTAACTTTTTTGGAAGCCTTCCTTTAGTAGAAAGAGTCAGCTAACAGTCTGCTTTCTTCAGAACTCAAATATTTTAGTAAAAAATAAATAAATAAATAAATAAATAAAAGTATTTCTAGCATTGCTGATTCAAAGTAGAAACCAAAATAATGTGACTGCACATGATTCTTAGTACATTCATGCTGACTCTTCGGCTTCGGTTTGGGTGGTTAGAATTTTGTTTGGGTGGTATTGGGGTGTTAGAGTTTGGGTTCAATTCAATTAAAAGATGCTCCTCATACTAGCCCAGGAAATGCTCTAGGTAAGGCACCCTGCTTTCTTCTTTGCTCCCTTCCAACAGCCACAGCCATTAGAACTCACCACGAATGAGTTAGAAATGCACAGAGCTTTCTGCCCTGAAACCAGTGACAGTCATAAGAAGTGAATCTATTCCTACATTTTTCAATTGACTTTCCAAGTGGAGCACTGAAACAAAAGATGCTGTTTACTCAGTTCAAATTTAGAGCCAAGTTGTGTGTCAATATCAAGTCTTAATTTCTGAGAACAAGTTTAGCCATAACATGTGGTTCATGAGTCAATATATCAAATTTGACTAATGTATTTGCTTTAAGAGAGTAGCAAGGTTTAGCAATCAAATCCAAACTTTGGGAGAAGGAGAGAAATTAGTTTGATTTCTACATCCTTTCATGAATTAAGATGAATAAAAATTTATGAATAAACTTTCTGGGTTGCTTAATTCATCCCAAATATCAATGTCCAGGCCTTGGTGAGGCAGGTGAAAATATTTCCACAAACAAGAAGCAATTGAGGACTTCCTCTGTGGGATGAACTCTTGATAATTCCCATGGAAAACTTTATCTTAACATCTTTCACTTTCCTTTGCCTTGCCCTCTTCCAATATTTTAAAATGTGCCAAATTTGACTTTCTACTAATAACTGGAAAATGGAGTTGGGGAAATCATTACAGGGTAGCTCTTCTATTGTTTGTATGGTAAACAGCCCTTCTTCTCTTTACCATATAAACAGCTTTGCTAAAGAGTTGACAAGATATATTGCAGAGACACAGAGAGACACCATATCTTCCTCCTGGCAGGACTTGTGCGGTGATTAAGGTCTTGGGAACCTGGGAAGTCATATCTATTTTGGTACCACTTGCTTAATCCAACCCTACAGCTAAAAGGGGATCACCCTTTTTGTGTAAATGTTTGCTTCGTTGGAAATTCTCAAGCAGAAATTAGTAGTATACATGCTTCAGGAGCAGTATTAAATCAAGTGTGATAAACAATTGCTAGGCAATGTTTGGACTGGCCAAAGTCCGCCAAAGAATCATGCGCAATGATAGAACAACACATTTAGCATCTATGCACTGAGACTGTAAAACAAAAGGCAAAGCAAAGATTATTCAGTTAACCAGTTCATCTGATAATGGGGCCTAGCACCATAGGTGGATTAATGACTAGATAAGTATTGAATCTCCACTACTTTTTTGTGGTATAGGCTCTGTTAATGAATCATGAATGTTTGATACTCTTTCCCAGCAATTACAAAACACACTTGGCACTCCTCTGGAAATTGGCTTTGATCTTGTTTGAAGTCATATGCCAATATCCTTGACCCCTGTGATATCAACTATTACAGCCTCCAGGCTATTAGAGAGCTGAAATTAATCAGGCAGAATTAGTGCCAAAAGAAGTTTCAACATGACACAGTAGTGTGTTCAAGGAACCTGTAGGAACTGGGTATTCTACCTGTGAGTCAGCAGAATCGGAGCCAACATACCTGAGCCAACAGTCCTTTAAGGCTGTGTCACTTTCTCATGGTGCCCATCTAGAAACCTCAAGGATATACAATGACAAAGGGGCCAATTCCATGGGACAAAAATCTTACTTGGAATAACTTCTTAGTACTGACTTCATGCCAAATGAAAAATGTGACTTCTTTTGGAATTTGATTCTATTTCTGTGGTCTGATTCATAAGTATTATTAAATATTTACCAGGAATCTGAGGGCAGTTTCTTAATATTTGTTAATCATAGATAATGTTATTCCACTAACAACTCAATAAACTTCATTAAAGTTGTACACGGTAAGTCTCCCTACCTGATGCTGCTAACCCATCCTTGTAGAGTAAATATTTGCTCTGTGTTTCTCTATGCCAAGTTCTATGGGATCCTCTAGTCTAAATCTCTTTTGTAAATAAGGTGTGCCCCTCAAGAGAATGAGAGAGCAGTCTTGTCATCTTTCTTTCTACTGGCCCTTGAATAAAAGGTTCACATCTCCAGAAAAACAGAACACTTCTGACCAACATCCCAGCAGGAAATTTTGTTTTTGTTTGGTTTGGTTTGTTGTTTTTTTGTGTGTTTTTTTGGTACTAGAATTGAACTCAGGCATTTTACCTCTGAGCTACACCCCCATCACCCCCTCCTTTTTTGAAACAGGATCTCACTAAGTTGCCAAGGTTGGCCTCAAACCTGGGAACCTCCTGTCACAGCCTCCCAAATTCTGGGATTACAGGCATGCACCACCATATCTGGCTAGGAGTGTCTTTAAGAAATATTCCCAAACCGGTTCAAGCCTTGCAGGCAGAGATTATATCTCATCTGCCACCCAGAATGGGGCTGTTGATGTATCTCTAGTAGGGCACTACATGCCTGAAGGGTGCATCTTTCTCCACTTTGTTACTTCTTCAAAACAATTTTCATAAAGGTGCCAATTTCTTTCCCAGAACATGCATTTCTGGATGTACATCTAGATCCTGACTTTCATGATTAGTCTTACCCTGAATCAGCAGTGCTGATGGTAAGTCCTCCTGGATGGTCACTGTCACCTACACAAACACATCACTGAATGTGGCCAGGTGGGTCCACTTTGTACACAGAGTAGAAAGCTACGTGGATGGAATCACTTTTCTGACCTCTGACCGACTAAATGCTAAAACAACCTTTTTCCTCTCACTGATATTAAATTTCTGTAAAGAGGATAAGCTATCTGTCATATAACTCCCATAGCATAGTACGTAGTAAGCATCACAACTGTCTGTTATCATCATTATTATAAGTCTACTTCCATAAAATACCTCAGAATATTTTTAGAGTGATTTAAATTCTCATTTATGTATAAAAGAGTGGCATAAGTTTCTTTCAGAGAATATATTTTGGCAGAGGAAAGGAAAAGAAAGGATGAATTATATTTACTGGCGAATTACCATGTTCCAGAATGCACGAGGTGACTTTTAATCCTTGCAAACATGGTAAACTGCAGATAAAGTTGTTTTCATTTTAGAGATGAATGAATTCAGTCTCAAAGGAGTTAAGCAACTTGCTCAAAGTCTATAGCTGGTAAACAGTAAGTTTGGAATTAAAGTAAATCATTTTAGCAAAACAGCACTGCTTGAAGCAGAAAAGAGGACTGCAATGTATTGTGTGGGGGGACAGGGTACTAGGGATTCGTTGAAGCAGAAAAGAGGACTGAGATTACACACAGACACACACACAGACACACACAAGTGTGTGTACAGTACTGGAGATTGACCCTAGGGCCTCACACATGCTAGGCAATTGCTCTACCACTGAGATACACATGACACATAATTTTTTAAAAGCACATAAACACACAAAAATCTCAAAAAGAGATTTGTGAGGGCCAGAGGTGATGATTCAGAGACTGTCTACCTAATGATTGGGTAAAGAATGAGTCTGGGATGACAAGAATATTTAGACATTTTGTCCCAGGTCAAAATATATTTAACATAATTTGTCTCTGTTGTTTTCCTCATATTATCTAAAAAGAAGAAAATATATTTGTGTGTGTATGCACAGATACATGTATGGCAAAATTAAACTATTGGTTCTTTTAAAAAGGATGGGTTGAGCTTGGTGCAGTGGCACACACTTGTAATCCCAGCTACTTGGGAGGCTGAGGCAGGAGGCTCACAGTTTCTAGGCCAACCTGGACAACTTAGAGAGACTCTGTCTCAAAAAAAAAGGGCTGGGCATATAGCTCCATGACAGAACCCTTGCGTAGCATGCAAAAGGCCCTGGGTTCAAGTCTTAATACCAATAAATAAATAAATAAATAAACAAACAGAAGAGATAGGTTGAACTCATAAATCTTTACTCTGTATTAAAATAAATATTTAAAAAAACTAAATTGAGAATGAAAAAAAGTCATAAATGACCTGTCATTTCTAGCTTTTAAATAAGGACTAATCACTAAGATCCAGGGTCAGCCCTCACCTATTTCTCACCATATTAAGTCCTTTCACCTGTTTCTCCTCTCTCTTTGCCAATAACCAGTTTTTATTTGACAAAGGAGTCCAGGGCACTTAGGAAAGAAAAACTACTTCCTGAAACATTACCAGAAATTATGTCTTAAGTCTCAAAATGACTTGCATTGTCCTAAATTTCCAAGCTGCACCCATGACCACAAAGACGAATGGGCATTGGGACAAACATGTGAAGGGCAAAGGTGCGACATGAAGTAAAAATGCATGACTCACCTGCAATGACAAGAGAAGTAGGGCTGGAAAAGGTGACGCTGCCCGACAACAATATTTCAATTTAGACACAGGAACTTGTCTGCTTTTGCTTTGGGGTTATGAAACGCCACATCAACGGAATGCTGGGAGAACCTGTGGGCTATAGATGACCCTGACTCCACAATCCAATTAATCATATCCTTAGGTCCATGATGTAATAAGGGGTCTCAACCTTGGCTGAGTAACAGAATCATCTGAGGTTTCTGTTGTTGTTGTTAACACAGTGGTGATGCCTGGGCCCCACCACCAGAGATTGGTTTAAGTGATATAAAGTGGAGGCCAAGCACTGGCATTTTTGTAAAGCTCTCCAGATGATTCTAATGTTAGCCCATGTTGTTAAATATGTTAAGCCTATGTTATGAGTACTATGCTACTAAGTTGTGTGAAATGAGTTTAGAAGTTGTGTACTATTGGAGGGCTGAGGATGTAGCTCAGTGGTAAAGCCCTTCCTAGCATGCACAAGGCCCTGGGTTTAATTCTAAGTCTGACAAAATAAATGAATAATTAATCAATTAAAGAAAGTCAGGTAGAAGTTTATACCCTAGGTCCTGAGGGTTCCCAGAAAGGCCATCATGGCTATGTAACCTGTGAGAATCTGGGCACACTGCTATTTCCTGCAATTCATTTTCCACGTCTCTAAAATAGAGCTCAGTACACCTCTCAAGCACTTGTTTGAACATGGAGCTAAGATCATCGTAACTTCAAAATAAATGTCCATAACCCTAGACACTCTATTTTCCTTCAATCATTTTTTGACTCATGTCTCTAGAATGAACATTGAATGTCACTTATAATTAAAATGTCTCTTAAATGTAAAGGCATAATTTCTTTGGCCTATGTAACTTCAAGTATGACTTCAAAATTCCAAAATTGCTTGAAAATAGGAAAATATTATCATCTCCTCTTTCTTCTATCTTTATACCCCCAACTGGAAAAACAGTGGGGTTTAGTGTGATGTTTGTTAATTTTATCTACTTTATTGACTATTAACCAGGTAATCCTATACTTAAAACTTCGTACCTGATATCAAAACTCCTAAATTGCCATTCTTGGTAACAACAACAACAAAACCCTCAACTTCTTCCCTGTTTTATTGAGAAATTCATGTCACTTTGTTGTGAGGTTGAAGGAAGAATTTAACTTATAGCTTTTTATCTTCAGTGTGCTAGCATAGTTCCTAAGTGTTTATTATATATTTATTAAAATTATTTTCAAATATTTATTTTGCCATCCTGATAACTGGATGATGGAATACAGACTTATGAACCAAACTTTGCTATCTCTTCATTATCAAAGACTAAAATCAAATGAAAACGCCAATATTCCCTGTGTAACTACTACATAGCTTAAATTTAAGCATATCTTTTGGTTTCATAACAGTTTTGTGATAATTGCTATTGACATGTTTTGGGAGGTAGGATATATTTTCCTCCTACTTTGGATCTGTAATTAAATCTTCAGTTGCATTTTCCTCCATGAGTATAAAAGACACAATCAATAAGGATACTTCAGAGGCATTTTTACATATGTAGAGAAGTTTAGAACAAGAATTCATCTCTTTTTGTGAAAACTTGGCCTGCATTATTGTGTAGAATAGAGCTAGATTACAGTAATGAAGCATACATGACCGTATGTTACAGACACCATTAGTTTCTACCTAATATTCACCCCTACACTTTGTTCCTTAGGATGGCAATGTGCCCAGACCCAGATAATAAATTATGATTAGACTGAATCTGTCAGAACAATTTTGTTTCTTAGTTTTCCAGACTCCCTTACAGCAACCCAGTGCTCGCCATGAGATGGACAGGAAGGTCTCCTGGTGGGCTTCTGGCATTTGGCTTTCCTGGTAAAGGGACAGGCTCAGAGGCACAGACCCTTCCTCCAGCTTCCTCACTGAATAGAGTTATCTTATAATTGACCAATACTTCAGAAGGTATCTTGTGCCAGATAGGCAGCAATCCTCAGGACAACAGGCAAAGTAAGCACAATTGAGATAAAAAACTAAGATAGGATCTTTGGGGCGCTAAATCAATGCCAGAAAATACCTATTCAGGACTTATTATATGGAAAAATCAAATTACTTGAGAGAAACCATAATCTCCATGTTGAAAGAGATTATGAAACATAATATCTTCTCCCTGTAAGATTAATAAAATTTAACATTTCATCTGTGAATAAGAAAGTCATTTATAACAAGTCAGTGGCTAGGAAAGACATTTCAGATTAATTTCACTATTGCCCTCATTCACTTTTCTTCCAAATACCTGATATAAAAAATAATAATTTCTACTATCTCAAGCTGCTTCAATAGTCATTGCCATATAAACAGCCTGCCCCTCTCTCCCTGTCTTTATCTCTCTGAAATCTGCGTGCATATATACATGCACATATACATATTCTCTGAGTAATTTACTCCAGTTTAAAACCCATTTGTTTTTTTAATACTTTTATTGGTGCCATGTAATTATATTTCATAATGAGACTAGAACAATGGCATTGCAGTTTTTAAAAATGAACTAACACTTATACCAATTGTGTCCAATTTAAGAATTTATGAGTAACCTTGTTTCAAATTAACTAAAGCAGGAATAGCAGAAATAGCAGAGCAGAGAGTAAAGATCCCATAAACATAAACGGGGTTTCTCCCTCATCAACATGACTCATCAGAGACCAGGATTTGGAGAGCACATTTGCCTTCAAAACCCAAAGGCTATTCTAATCCTGACTGCTTATACAGACTTGGAAACTGACTCAAGCTCTTAATGCTCTAGTTACTAAATTTACATAACAGTAATCTCTTCCTGTTTACCTCATAGGATGCTGAGGAAGTCACCACTACATTTTAAAGTACTGTACACATCAGTGCTATTAAAATATTGTTTTTATATACTCCAGAAATATCCAGTGATTAATTTAGATATAACAGGTAATCCTCTTCCTACATCAGTATCAGTCACACAAAATAATTAGTTTATTTTGGTACATATATATCAGATCCTTTTACTTTTGCTTGACATGAACACAAGGTTACTAGACTGAATTATTTTAACATGTCAAAAGTCATTCAACAAAGTGATAATCTGATGGATACAGGGACAGCCAGAGAGTGAAATTAATAACTTTTTACAATAAAATTCTAGAGAAATATTCTATAGCTGCAATATATGTCTGCAATTATTAAAAATATTCAAATGAAAGTGCACAGAGTCCCTGTTCTTAAACCATAATATACAATGAGACCAGAAAGTGAGTTTATCTATTTCCAAAATAAAAAGAGGTATTTTCATAAGATATTTTTGGAGAATATTAGTGTTCTAAAAAGTACACAAATGAAAAGTATTCTTAAATATATGCTAATCAATTCATAAATTCACATGAATTTTCATAGTCCTCAGAAGATAGGAAATTTAAACAGTATACTTATAACCAGTCAATAGGAAAAATAGAAAACCAAAGAGATTTATAAATCTCTATAAGGTAATCAATAAAAAAATCAAAATAACAACAAAAAGATACATTTCATACTAAGAAACAAAACTAAGAATTGTTATAGGGGAGGGGAGCCACTGAGAGAAACCACTCAAAGCTCGTGTCCAAATCAAAGAGTCATTTATTCACGGCCGCGGGCTGTCTCCCCTAAACAGGAGGCAGCCCTGTTCAGCAGGTGTAAGGAGGTTATATAGCCCAAATCTCAGAATTGCATTAGCTGCAGTTGGGGTTGAGCAAACAATTACAGACATCAAATCTGGCAGTTACAAAGGTTATCTGTCCCTGGAATCTGGGACAAATAACAGGAGGTCTGGTATTTACCTAGAGGTCACATTCCGGGAACTATAGGTTGTTTTGTTTTGTTTTGTTTTGTTTCTTCTGGGGACTTTCCATTTGCTTAGTCATTTAACCTAAGATGGCATGGGTTTTACAAAATGGAGTCAGTCAAACTGTCTCATTCCCCACTAGTTTTAGCCATGTTGGTCAAATCCTTGACTCATCCTGGTCTAGGGGTAATGGCATATATTGTTGGCAGAGGAGCAGTAACTTGACGGGCCCTATACGGTTTTGAATATAATGCATTAGCCCATTGAACACACATGGGCCAACGAGGAGGGCTAATAGGATTAATATCACCGGGTCTGCTAAGGCCAATAAGAGGGTGGTCAACCAAGGCGACCATGAGAACATAGACTGAAACCAGTTTTGTTCCTGACTTAGAGTCTTTTCTCTTTCTTTGATGTTCTTCCTTACTAGAGCTAAAGTCTCACAGATTATTCCTGACTCATTTGCATAATAACAATTCTTCCCTAATGTGGCACATAGACCTCCTTCCTTCATGAAGAGAAGGTCTAGCCTGCGTCTGATTTGTAATACAACTTCATCTAGAGAATCGACCTGAGTTTCTAATCTGCTGATTGAATTTCCTAGGTGCTCAAGGTCCCAATTTATGGCAGCACTTAAACTCTTGTAGTTTGCGTCCCCCAAGATTAATGCAGAGGTTCCCACTGTGGTAGAACCAGCAATACCTAGACTGACCATGAGCGGGACAAGGATGGGAGCGGCTGCCCATCTAGTCCATGGAAAAGGGCACGTGGGGGTCATTTTTAAATGCTCCCATCCAGCAGCCCCCCCAAAAAGTATACCTGTGTTATTACATGTACTAGGACACATAACTCTATACGGGAAGGACTGCTGAAGAGAGAAGTTGAGACACAGGGAGTCAAACCCGACATGCAAGCAAACCAGGTAGTCTCAGGGGCAATGAGGAAATGGGGATCCTCTGAGGAGGTTAGGTTGCCTCTGATTGTATGGCTACAAACAGACTGGTATGGTGACCCCCTGCAGGTGATAGGAAGGGAAGGTAATACATAGTCCAGCGCCTTGTAAATCTCCCAAGGTTATTATGGGCCTGAATCCCCCTTTGCATAGAGCCTTATTTGTTACCAAGCTCTGATTTGCCATTGTAACAGAGAAGTTGTCTGTAGCGAGACTAAGATTTACTGGTGCTAAGACGGCCCTACCTATATAGTAAGGGGGTCTGGGGTTTAGGCACATCCAACAATCCTGAGTAACATTAGGCATGGACGTATTGACAACCTGGTAAACTGAGGCAAGGAGATCAAACATTTCTTCACTGTTAGAGGCTAATGGGGTAGGAGACAGGGTGGAATTGGGATCTGGTATAGGCTCCTTAGGAGGGGGCAACAGGCTTTTATTAGGTCCAATAGGTCGGGGGAAGGTCTGTGGTGGCATACACTGGACGGTAAACCCATGCCCAGGGTCACACCCAGTTATGTAGAGTCGTAAACCCCAGGTTTTACCCAAATCCCAATTGGAGTCTGGGTAACTAGCCTGATTCCATTGTTTTACAATGATCTTGACTGGGTTACAAGGGGGAATCCTATTATTTATATTACAGGAGGGCAGAGTCTCCCGTTGGATATCTATGAATGGGTCATCATTATGCCAGGGGGCCACAGTCTCACATCCCCAGTTAGCACAGTGATACTGTCTACCAGTGGTTCCGTGACAACTTGGAGCTCCCATGGAGGGAGAGCTGAGCATAGAACTGAGTTGTCTGCAAGCCCTTTTGGTCAATGCTGTTACAGATCTGTTTAATTCCCTGTGTAAGCCCACAGAAAATACAATATTCTCTTAAGATTTGACATACATCTATCTTGAAAATAGGTTGAGCATCGGTGGTAAGAGAGACCCACACCTCCTCCGAGGCGTAATCACACAGCTCCCATTTAGAGGTTTCAGGCTCATGGAGGTTGAGTCCTGCAATGTATGAAAACAGTTAAGAATGTGAGGATCGAATGAGTCTTATCTTTAGTGGGTCTTTGGATCACTGGACCTTCTGTGTTTTGTCAGCAGGTAGAGTGGCAGTAGGCTTGAGCTGGGAGTAATGTAACCACGGCTTTATCCCGGCTACTTTTACTGCCATTGGCATAGTCAGGATGATGGTGAACAGGCCGGTCCAGCGAGGTCCTAAAGCCTGCAGTTGATGCTTCTTTACCCACGTTCAGTCACCGGGACTGTAGGAATGTCTAGGCGTGTGGTCTCCAGCAGTGCCAGGGTGGAAGTTCCGGACTATTCCGATAGAATATCTCCTAGGGTCATAGCCAGGGTTTTGAGAAATTGCATAAGATTATAATTATCAATTTCAGCCATTGGGATGTCCTTAAGTTTAGGAACCAATGGAGGGGTTCTCCCATACATGATTTCAAATGGGGTGAATCCTCTAACATAAGGGGTACACCGTGCCCTTAGGAGGGCATAAGGAAGGAGGTTGACCCACCCCTCTCCAGTCTCTAGGCTGAGTTTAGTTAGTTTCCTTTAATGTTCTATTCATCTAACTGACCTGAACATCGGGGCTTATATGCACAATACAACTTCCAATCAATTTTTAGGAGGGATGACATGTTTTGGGTTATTTTAGCTATGAAAGCTGGGCCATTGTCGGACCCCATTCCTAAGGGAAGGCCAAATCGGGGAACCATATTATTTAGTAATCTTTTTACTACTTCTTATGCTGTTTCTCTTTTTGAGGGGAAAGCTTCTACCCAGCCTGAAAAGGCGTGTACAAAGACTAGTAGGTACTTGTATCCATATAGCCCCAGTTTTACCTCAGTGAAGTCTACTTCCCATAACTCTCCAGGGTCAGCGTCTCTTGTCCATACTCCGGGCTGATGATTTTGGACTCTTCCAGCATTTACTTGTTGGCATGCTAAACATCGGGTGGTGATACTTTGGACTGAGGATTCAAGGTTGGCTATATGGTATTGAGCCTTTAGAAGTTCGGTTAATTTGGTCTTACCCAAATGGGAGCTGTCATGGAGAGTCTTGATTAGGGTTCTTCCCAGGCTTCTTGGTACCAACACCCGTTGATCCAGAAGAACATACCAGGCTGTTCCCTCATGTAGGGTAGCTCCCAATCTTTAAGCTTCCCTAAGATCTTCTGACCTGGAGTTGGGATTAGGCAGAAGGAGGGGACCCAGCACGGTGGCCATTATCCCCACTGGTTTTAGGGCAATCGCTCGGGCTGCTTTATCAGCCACACAATTTCCCACTGCTTCGATTGAGTTTCCTTGGTTGGTGACCTTGGCAGTGGATTATGGCAACCTTCTTAGGGAGCCATATGGCCTCTAACAAATCTAGTATCCAGGGAACGTTTTTTATAGTCCTTCCCCCCACAGTCAAGAGTCCCTGTTCTTGGTAGATAAGCCTGTGAACATGAGCAGTGGCAAAGGCATAGCAGCTGTCTGTATAGATGTTAACAACCTTGCCTTTGCTTAATTTTAGGGCTTGAGTCAGTGCTACCAGTTCTGATTTCTGGGCAGAAGCTCATTGGCCTAGGGGCTCAGCCCATTGGGTTCCACTGGCATCTACAATGGCCGCCCCCACATACCTGGTTCCATCGAGCATAAAGCTGCTGCCATCAGTGAAGGTCTCATCAGGTTCCTTCCATGGAACATCAGTGAGGTCCAGTCAGATTCCTTGTAGGGAGGTAGTAACATCCAGACAGTCATGTAGAGGCTGTTCTGGGTCATCATCAGGTAGGAGGGTTGCCAGGTTCAAAGCCATTGTTTTTAGGAACTGTAGTCAGGATTGGTCAAGAAGTTGAGCTTGGTACTGAGTGATGCGGGCATTAGAGAGCCATCGCTCGGGAGCACTGAGAAGGAGGGCTTCCACTGAGTGTGGGGCAGTTATCTTTAATTCTTGGCCCAAAGTCAGCTTGTCAGCTTCCTTTACCAAGATAGTGGTGGCTGCCACAGCTCTGAGACATGCGGGCTACCCAGTGGCTACCAGGTCCAGTCTTTTGGACAGATAGGCTACAGATTGTCTCCAGGGTCCCAATGTCTGAGTTAGGACTCCTTTGGCGATAACTTGAACCTCATCAACAAAGAGATGGAAAGATTTAGATATGTCCGTCAGGGTGTGGGCAGGGGCTGACACTAGCTCTTTTTTGAGCTTCTCAAAGGCTTCCCGTTCCACTTTAGTCCATTCCAGGGCCGTGGACCCCCCTCTTGTACAGGCATAAAGGGGTTTTGCTGTTTCTCCAGGTATCCACAGCCTGCAGTATCCTGCAGCCCCCAGAAACTCGTGGACCTGCTTTTTCATGGTTGACAGAAGAATTTGCAGGACCACTTGTATTCTCTGACTGGAGAGGGCTCAAGTTCCTTTAGTGAGGTTAGACCCAAGGTATATAGCCCAAGAGGTGCATAGCTGAGCCTTCTTAGCCGAGACCCAGTACCCCAGTTTCTGTAATTCTCCAAGTAATTCTCCTGTAGCTGCAATGCATTCTTCTACTGAGCTGGCTGCTAATAGGAGGTCATCAACATACTGAAGGAGAGTCACCTGGGGGTACTGAAGTCTGAACTCCTGGAGGTCAGTGCTTAAGGCTTCATCAAACAAGGTGGGGGGATTTTTGAACCCTTGGGGCAATCTAGTCCACATCAGTTGTCCTGTGTACCCTCCCTCTGGGTCCATTCACTCAAAGGCAAAAATAGGCTGACTCACCTCTGCTAAAGGAAGACTGAAGCAGGCATCCTTGAGGTCAAGAATCATATATACCTGGTGTCCAGGAGGCAGAAGGCTGAGGAGAGTGTACTGATTTGGCACCATTGGATGGATTGTCTCAGTCTTTTTGTTGACTTCTCTTGGGTCCTGAACAGATTTGTGGTCCGAAGTTCCCTGCTTTTGGACTGGTAGAAGAGGAGTGTTCCACAGGGATTGGCAAGGTACAAGGATCCCTGCTTCCTGGAGTCATTGGATATGGACTGCAATCCCCCTTTTTGCCTCCGAGCTCATCGGGTACTGTTTTACTTGTAATGGGGGGGACTTGGCTTCTCAGCTCTACGATGATTGGAGGCCAGTGGACTGCCAAACCTGGTGGGTTTGACTCAGCCCACACTTGTGGATACCACTCCTGGAGGGCTTGTAACTAAAGAGAGTCAACTGGGTTCTTTTGAGGACTTGGCAGCCACATGCATTCTTTAGAAAGGGGACAAGTGACCAGGAGGGCTATTGGGCGGTCTGTGCTATGGTCGTAAGTTAACAATGCCCGACCTTCTTCTTGGAAGGAGATGGTTGCTTATAGTTTTGAGAGTAAGTCTCTTCCCAGCAAGGGGTAGGGGCAGAAAGGAATGGGAAATTTTCCCTTTTCCTATATTTGTTATTCGACCCTCCATCCAGGGGTAGGCTTCCGTTTTACCAGTGGCTCCCTGTATGTAAGTTTTCTTGGCCATGGTTGGGCCTACCGGGCTTTTGAGAACTGAAAAAGTGGCTCCAGTGTCTACCAGAAAGTCTATGTCTTTGCCCCCAACTTTTAACGTTACCATGGGCTCTTGGGGGCTTAAAGGAATACAGCCCCAGCCCCATCATTGCTCTCCCATCATTGCTAGGCTGGTTTTTCTGTTGGGGCATTCATTCTTCCAATGTCCTTTTTCCTTACAGTAGGTGCACTGATCTTTGTCAAGGGGTTGTCGAGTCCTGGGGCTGGAGGGCCACTTAGTAGGATACTCTCTGGCTCACAACCCTTCCATTGCTATCACGAATATTTTGGAGATCTTTTTAGTCTGTCTCTCATCTGGACTCTCCCTATTATTGTAGACCTTTGGGCTATCTCTACTAGCTCAGAGATGAGCTTCCCCTCAAACCTTTCCTGTCTCTGTAACTTCCTCCTACTATCTGTGGTCGAATGAGATACAAAAGCGATATTTAGGGTGCCTGTTTATGGGATCCTCTGGGTTAATTGGAGTGTATTCCCGATAAGCCTCCATGAGGTGCTCTAGAAAAGCTGAAGGTTCCTCGTTTGGCCCCTGCATTACCTCACTTACCTTGGAAAGGTTGGTAGGCTTTCTGGCTGCCACCCTGAGGCCTGCCAGGAGAGTCCGGTGATAGGTTAGGAGAGCCTCCTTACCTGCAGTGGTGTTGGGGTTCCATTGGGGGCACATGGAAGGGAAGATACATTCTACATGGTCTGGATCCTTGGAAGGCTGTCCGTTCAGCCTCTCCACAGTCTTGGCTGCCACCCTTTTAATTCAGTCTCTTCAGCAGTAAAAAGAGTCTGGAGGAGCTGCTGGCAGTCATCCCAATTGGGCTGGTAGGTGTAAAATACAGTCTCGAGGAGGGAGACGAGACCTTGGGGTTTTTCAGAGAAAGAAGGGTTTTGGGTCTTCCAGTTATAGAGGTCAGAGGTGGAAGAAGGGACATAGACCATAAACGGTGCTTCCTGGGTGCCAGCCGCTGGGGATGTCTGCCAGAGAGGGAGAAGAGGGACTGAAGTATCAGGAGCCTCCTATCTCCCACAGGTTAGGCCCTGGCAGGTGTGTGGTGGGCTGAAACTAGTTTCTGCATCAGCATTTTCAGGAGCTGTAGGAGGTAAAGGGTAAGGAAGAGGAGGTGGCAATAAAGGGGGATCATCTTCTTTGGTTTCTTGAAGAATCTACTTCATCGGTTTAGTGGGGGCCTTTTGAGCTACTAGGACCTTAGTGGAAGGAGAAAAAGGGTTAGAGGGAGGAGACTTCAAAAGGGTCCACATGCATTGCTTTAGCCACCAAGGTTTTTCCTGCACTAGTTCCTCCCAGACAAGAATGTATATTATTTGGTCCGGGGGGTCAGGTTTTCCAAAGATTATTTCATGCACCCTAAAAATGATCTGGATGCTGAAGATCCCCTCTGCTGGCAACCTGACATTAAAGGCAGGCCAGTCTAGCTCACACAGCCTCTGGAGAACGTGTGGGGTCATGGTTTCACCATAATCAGCCACCTTCTGTTGGAAAGACATAAAATGGTTAAGGATACACTGGAGGGGAGTAGGACCAGAGGTAGTTTGTCCCATTGTGCAGGAGAGGTTTTTAGATAGATGCAAAGTGAGAGATCTAATGGGCACACACACACACACACACACACACACACACACACACAGGGGTTAGACTAAGATTAGACAAAAGAAAATTCACTGGCTTTTTTTGAACAGACAGATTCCAGATGGGCTGGGGATGTCTCCCCTAAATCCCAGCCTGGGGAGTATGTGTCATGTCCAACTTCCACCAAGGCCTTTCTAGTTCCCTAGGGTACCCAGACTTAACATACCTCTGGAGGTTCTGGATCCAGGTGACTCTCGGGACTTTCAGTGGAGTGCTGGTAAGACAGTGAATGGGGAAGGCCTGTTCAGTTTGCAACTCCAGGGTCGAGGAACATCTCTCGATGGCCACCCCCTGGAAAGCCAATCCGTTGGGTTCACCGTCCTCTGCCCTCCAAGGCAGAGCCAAGGGTCTTCTCGGGATCCTGGATGAGCCCCCAAATGTTGTAGGGGAGCCACCAAAAGAGACCACTCAAAGGTCGTGTCCGAATCAAAGAGTCACTTATTCACAGCCACAGGCTGTCTCCCCTAAATAGGAGGAAGCCCTGTTCAGCAGGTGTAAGGAGGTTATATAGCCCAAATTACAGAATTGCATTAGCTGCAAGTGGGGTTGAGCAAACAATTACAGACATCAAATCTGGCAGTTACAAGGGTTATCTGTCCCTGGAATCTGGGACAATTAACAGGAGGTCTGGTATTTACCTAGAGGTCACATCCCAGGAACTATAGGTTTTTTTTTTTTCTTCTGGGGACTTTCCATTTGCTTAGTCATTTAACCTAAGATGGCATGGGTTTTACAAAATGGAGTCAGTCAAGCTATCTCAGAATGACATCAATCTTCTGGTCAGAAACCAGATGGACAATTGAAAGGAAAAAAGTAAACATAACCTAAAATTCTACACCTCACAAAAAGATCTTCTAAAAAACAAGCAAAATGACTTTTTCAGATAAACAGAAAGAGAAATCATTCATTTCCAGCAGCATACAAAAAATGCTAAGAAAAAAGTCTTTTGGGAAGAAGAAAATTGACTCCAGAGGGAAATTCTGATATACACATAATAATGAAGAATAATGGAAATAATACATATGTGCATAAATAGAAAAGCTTTTGGATGTTTAAAAAAACTTTAAAAATATATTATTTAAATCAAAACTAAAATACTATATTATGTGACTTATAACACATGCAGAAATAGAATGCTTTAACTTAATGACACACAAAGGCTGACAAAAAGGAAATAAACATATGGTGGTGTAAAATTCTTAAACTAGAAATAAAATGGTATAAATTTATTTGAAGGTAGATTGTGTTAAAGATATATGCTATCCACTCTAGAACAACCACTTAAAAATATAATGAGCCAATAATGTAAATAAGATGAAAATAAATTATTCCAAAAGAAAAGGAAAAAGAGGGAAGAACAAAGAGGAGATGGAATAAATAGAGGAAAAAAGTAAGATAGATTTAAATCCAAACATATTGGTAACTACATTACATTTAAATTGTTTAAACACTCAAATTAAAAGGCAAATATTATCCAATTGGATTCAAAATCAAAAAGTAGCCGGATGTGGTGGCACACGCTTGTAATCCCAGTACTTGGGAGGCTGAGACAGGAGGATCACAGGTTCATGTCCAGCCTCAGCTACTTCGTGAGGCCCTCTGCAACTTAGTGAGACCCTGTTTCAAAATAAAGAATTAAAAATAGGGCTGGGGGTGTAGCTCAGAGGCAGAATGCCCCTGGGTTCAATCCCTACCATAAAAAAACAAAAAGTAAGACCTATATGCTGGATACAACCACCTCATTTAAATATAAAGACAAAGATTAAATGCAACAGATGGTAAAAGATATATCATGTTATCACTATTGAAAACAAAGTTAGAGTACCTATATTCATATCAGATTTCATACTAAAGAATATTTCTATATTTTGCTTCAAATTAAATAAAGCAAGCCAGGCATGATGGTGCATGACTATAATCCCAGTACTTGGGAGGCTGAGACAGGAGGATCCCAGGTTTGAGGCCAGCCTGAGCAATTTAGCAAGAACCTCAGCAACTTAGAGAGAACCAGTTTCAAAGTAAAAAAAAAAGTAAAAAGGGCCGGGCGTGGTGGCTCACGCTTGTAATCCCATACTTTGGGAGGCGGAGACCGGAGGATCCGGGTTCGCAGCCAGCCTCAGCTCTCTCTCTCTCCCTGTCTCTCTCTCTCTCTCTACTTAGTGAGACTCCACAACTTCGTGAGACCTGGTTTCAAAATAAAGTATAAAAAATAGGGCCGGGGGTGTAGCGCGGAGGTAGAACGCCCCTGGGTTCAATCCCCGGTACCGCAAAAAAAAAAAAAAAGAAAGTAAAAAGGGCTGAGGTATAGCTCAGAGGTAGAATGACTCTGAATTCAATCCCCAGTACCCAAAACAAAACAAAACAAATAAAGCAAAAACTGATAAAACTGAAAAGAGTGATAGAAAATCCACAATTATAGTTGGATATTTCTAAACCCCTCTCAATGACTAATAGAACAATGGGGAAAAAAATTTTTGTAAGCTAATTCTCAACTTCCATGGAAATACAAATGATCTAAAATATACAAAAACTTTTCAAAAGTAACAAAATTGTAGGACTTATAAAATCTGATTTCAAGACTTTATTATAAAACTTCAGGAATCAAGGTAGTATATCTGAGATATACACACAAAGATGAATAAAACAGAACAGAAAATACATAAATAGATCTACCTATATTTGGCCAATTATTTTCTTTCACAAAGATGCCAGGAAAATTCATTGAGCAAAAGATAATCTTTTCAATAAATGTTGCCAAACAATTGAATATCTTATGCAAAAATCATATATAAGAACAAACCTTACACCATAATAAAAATTAACTCAAAGTGATTCATAGACCTAAATGTAAAACCTATAACTTTATAACCTATAAGTTACAAAGCTTCTAAAAGAAAACAGAAGAAAAATTTTTTTCTGTCCTTGGGTTAGGTAAAAAAAATATATTATAGGGCACAAATGAACAAATGAAGAACTGTAATTGAGAAAAAATAAACTTCACCAAAATTTATGTATTTTGCTTTTCACAATCACTGTTAAGAAATTTAAAAAAAACAAACTACAGATTGGAGAAAAAATTTTTGAAAACATATATCTGTTAAGGATATCAAGGATCTGATGTTTTATACCACTCATAAGTTATCAAGTTAACCTGCCACAGTTTCGTGCATTCTGGGAGAAGACACGAGACTCGTGGACCCCAGTCAAGGGACTTTATTAAGCATAGCAGAGAAAACACCTATGGGAGTGAAATGTGGCTGGGCCCCACAGACAGATGCTGCCCTTGCAGTACCTTAGTGTAACAAATGAGCCTAAGGTAGTCTGGTCCTTTTAAAGGGCTAAGAAAAAAACCTAGGAAATATTATCCTTATTATCCTAGAGAGCAAACAATTCTTCCCTTTCCTGGGTTTTTGAGATACTATCTCAAGTAACCAAGGCTTTGTTGTTGTTGTTGTGCTGTTATAAACACCTTTGAAAACACAGTCTTGAAACAATAGTGGTCAGTGCTTCTGTTCACAAAATGTGCAGAAGCATGAGCAGTCTATAGGGAATTATCCCCACAACACTGAATAAGGAACAGGGTTCCAGAGTGTATGAACAACTCTAAAAATTCAACAACAAGACAAAGACAAACAACTTACAATTTTAACAAATAGTTGGAGATATGTCACCAAAACGAGTTGATGGACAAAAAAAGCATATGAAAAAAAAGTATTCAACATCAGTCATTAGAGAAATGCAAGTTAAAACCGCAATACAATGCCCCAACACACCTTCTAGAATGGCTAAGATTGACAGACTCACCGTGTAAATTGCTGGGAAGGATGTGGAACAATTGGAAATCTCAGGCATTCCTGGTTCTCACCAGGAATTCAAAATGGTACAGTCCTGTTGGAAGACAGTTTGGCATTTTCTCATAAAGTCAAAACACACCCTTACGATTTGATCGAGAAACTCCACTTGTATTTCCCCAAGTGGAAAGGCATATCCACACACAAAGAAATTTGGATGCTGATGTTTGTGGCAGCTTTATTAAGAAGAGGCAAAAGCTGTATGTTCGGGGTGAGTTGTTCATGAGTCTCCTGTATTTTTGCACATCTAACAAGTATAGTGACAGACTGCCTTTGATTAGAACTATCTAATACTTGGGAGGCTGAGACAGGAGGATTGCAGGTTCACTACAAGCATCAGCAATGTAATGAGGCCCTGTGCAACTTAGTGAGACCATTTCAAAAGATAAAAAATAATGTAGGGCTGGGTAGAAGGTAGAAGAGGAAGAAGGGCGCTGGGTTCAAGCCCAAGCACAAAAAAAGTCCCTGTTTTATGACATAGCACAGGATACCATGCAGCCATGAGCTCCACAGACCATGGTGAAGGCCAAAGACAAGTACACAGATAACTCTAGTTTAGGAACATGCGCTGAATTCTACAGGAGAGGCTGAGAGTAATTAATGGAGGTACTCA
The DNA here is from genome assembly GCA_004027185.1 of Glis glis. NCBI lineage: Eukaryota > Metazoa > Chordata > Mammalia > Rodentia > Gliridae > Glis > Glis glis. The sequence continues at coordinate 26,180 of PVJS01000771.1, forward strand.
GGAAGAGTAGTGGTACTAGAGAAACCAAGGAATCCAGGGGAAGGAGGTATTTGAGCTATTCATTGTAGGCTAGCTTTGCCCTCTGCAACAATGTTGGAGACAAAGGACAATCCAGAGAGAGAGGACATGAGGGCAAGATGTCATGAGTTTGTTGTTAGATAGTGGAGGCCTTTGGTGACATCTCCTCATCAGTGTCTAAGCCTCTAAATTCGTAGTATAGCAAGTATTACAAACTATTTCTGACACTCAAGAACTGGTCTTCCTGAACACTGAATTACTCACATGATTGTGATATTTTAAAATAAATCAAAGCCGGGCGTGGTGGCGCACACTTGTAATCCCAGTACTTTGGGAGGCGGAGACCGGAGGATCTGGGTTTGCGGCCAACCTCAGTGTGCATGCGCGCGCGCGCGCGTGCTCTATCAATTGATCGCTCTATCTCTCGCTCCTCTCGCTCCTCTCTCCTCTCTCTCTCTCTCTCTCTGTCTCTCTCTTTCTACCTAGTGATGCCCTCCGCAACTTCGTGAGACCCGGTTTCAAAATAAAGTATAAAAAAAATAGGGCCGGAGGTGTAGCGCGGAGGTAGAAGACCCCTGCGTCCAATCCCCGGTACCGCAAAAAAAAAAAAATAAAATAAATCAAAGTTCTGGCATATCATTAATTCTATCAATAAAGATATCTTGTAGCCAGGGATGGTGGCACGCACCTGCCTGAAATCCCAGTACTTGGGAGGCTGAGACCGGAGGATCTCGTGTTCGAAGCCTCAGCAACTTAGCGAGGCTCTCAGAAACTTAGTGAGACCCTGTTTCAAACTAAACTATAAAAAATAAAATAGGGCTGGGGGTGTAGCTCAGAGGTAGAACACCCCTAGGTTCAATCCCCAGTACCACACACACACACACATACACACACACACACACAAACACACACAAACACACAAAAAGATATCTTGTTATATAGTTCCAAAGCTGTTTGAGTGTCAATCATATTATAAACAAACAAGAAAGCTAAGTAGGAAAATTAAAAATGCCAAACCCATGTAGAAGCATTATATTGAAGGGAGGGAACTTGGAGACTTTTAGCTTTTGAAAATGAGGATATTGACACAAAGATACAAGATGCTTGAGTTTTTCATTTTTGCTTAGCTGGTTACACACAATATTTTAGAATACTAACTCATTTAATCCTGATAACCATCTTGATGTAGATACCACTGTGATCCTCAATTTACAGACAAGGAAACTGAGGCACAGAAAAGCAGCAAAGCCAGTATTGGTTGGCCACCTGTGGATGTCAACTCTATACATCAGGTTACTAACCACTGCTTTGCTTGTTTCTCTAAACCAGTTAGTAGCAGGTTCCAAATCCTATGTTCTTTCCACCATAAAGTATCTGTTTCTACACAGCCACTAGAGCTGTCCATGATCCTTGCCACCAAGGCTCTTTGCTATCTCTGTAACAACATTCTTCCTTCTCTCCTCAAATGGTAGCGTTGACTGTGTTTCTCATTTTCACAGATGGAAAGTTTCTCTCCTCAGCTACATTCATTTTAAAAATCACTACAACCAAACCATGATCAGTAAAGCCACAACAAAAAGCCCCAGCATTATGTATTCCTTAAACAAAAGTAACCACATGCAGTGTCTGCTTTTATTTGTCCTGAAAATGAAGGAATAGAAAGCAAGTGCTTGCATACATCTGTACAACTCATTTGCAGAACAAATACTTGGTGTTGCTCAACATTATGGCCACCTCCCTTGCAGGAGACAGAGCTGAAGAAAACAGGAGGACTTCTTTCCACTTCATTTTCCTTACATGAGCGTGTCATTTCATCCTTGTGCAACAGAATGTTGAAGAGAATTTGTCCAAGCCTCCACAGCTAGAAACAAATCCTAACATTTTAGAAAAAATTTTGACACCTGTAGCTACACCCAACACCTGATTAAGGTGGCAAAATCAGGCTTACCATGGTCAGTCACATCCCTACCTGTGTATACACAGTGGATCTCACCCTCACTTGCAACACTGAGATCACAGGGGAGCCACTCTGGGCAAGGGGAATTTTAAGCTCCCCCAAGTGATTCTAACTGCAAGCATGGTTGAAGTGATGGTTACACAAGAAAAGGGAGGTACACATATTGGCCTTGAAGACAATATGAGGAGATCCCTTCTTCCAAGTATGGATGGGGTATTGTTCTTGTCTGGATAGCGTGAAGGCTGAGAAGGTGACTGGGGACAACTCTAAGATGGCTTGCCTACTAGAAAGGATGCCATTTGTGGGTACACTTATTCTCCATTGATAGTCACAGGTGAAAAGGAATGAGAACAACATCATGGTGCAGAAAAAGGACTGAAGAGGAAAAGGTAGAGTTCCTAAGGCCCAACGGACTCTGCAGAAACTAGCTGTGCCCCAGCTGTCTTTCCTGCTAATTTGTTTGAGAAAGCTGCTTACCAGGTGCTAGCCAAAGGCTGCGTGTTACCAGAGGAGGCTGTGGCTAAAAGACATGGTGGAACTGTGGGCGCTAAAAAAATATGGGTTTCCACTATCAGAGGACTGGGCAGTGGAGAGACCACACCTTGTGCCCCAGGAGGAGGACAACACTTACATGCCACCCCACAGAGGCACAAGGCTAGTAGGGAAGCCTTAGCAACCAGCTAGGACAGATGGAAAGAGGGCCAGACGAGGCTACAGAGAAGCCTGTCCTCACCCTCCCCACTCCCATTCCAAGACACTGGAGGCATCTGAAAGATGGAGCAAGAGACACTTGGAGATTTGAGTTACATTGTGAATTTGAAAGTTGAGAATTGAGCTCAGTTATAGCAAACAGAATTGTCCAACAATGTGTAGAATAAACCAAAGTGTTCCTAAAAGCAGAAAAATAGTCTAAACAACAAAGTCAATGGCAGAATTGGAGAACAAGTCTCCAACCCTTTCACTGAGTTGAGATTCCCAAGTAAACCTCATATCTGTACGAGCTTACCCATTTTTACAGGATCAGTTTATTTCTGTGGAGTGTGCTCACCAAAGGACAAACAGCTGGTAACACTGACTGACTTTTACACTACCAACATGCTATTGTAGTATCCTTCAAGTGGAATGAAGGAACCCTGGACAGGGGCCTTGAACTTGGCTCCTTCACAGTTTGTCTTGCTGCTATGGGCTAGTGGTACAAGTGGATGCTGCTTTAGCTGTGATAAGTGAGAGATGAAATACACACCGAGCAGTTACCCTGACCTTGTGCAAATTATGCAACTCCTTCAACCACAGGCCTGTCACACGGCATACAGGAATGACATGTCATGAGGCTGTTTGAGAGATTACATTGTGCCTCACACAATGGCAAGCACATGGGCTACTCAAAAAATGTTCCTAGAAATCAATCTTCATAAAACACTAATAAAACCCCTTTCTACAGTAAAATTCTAGTTAATAACTCCCATTTAAAAGAACATAAGAACCAAAAGGACTTTACTGAGAGTTGTTTCACAGAGACGGCGTCCATGCAGCATAGATGGGAGAACACGGTACCTTGCCTGCCCCAGATTATCTCTTATGGTTTCCTGGGAGATTTTTAAGCACAACTCAGACAAATAGCAGCCATGCATCAGCTCTATGTTTAAAAGCCATCTTGTTTAATGATTCTTAAGGTGCCTGACCCTTTTGAGAAGACAGTGATATCAGTAAATAGAGAAGGTTCTGAATGAGGGAATTAGTAACAAATATAGGCAACACTATGACTTGTCTTTTAGAAGATAATTCAAAGCTGAAGGAAGAGAAAGAGTGAACCCGAGAGCTCAGTAAACAGACAGCAATCCACAGATCGAAACAGTACAAAGGGTAATCAGAGTAAGAACTGGGCACAGTGGCACACACCTGTCACCTCAGGACTTGGGAGCTGAGACAGGAGAATCACAGGTTCAAGGACAGCTGCAGCAACTTAGTGAGACCCCATTTCACAATAAAAATTAAAATAGAGCTGGGGGTGTAGCTGAGAGTTAGAATACCCCTGGGTTCAATCCCCAGTACCACCAAAAAAAAAAAAAAAAAGTAATTAAGGATTGCAGAGCAAGGAGGAGCCTTACAGGAGGAGAAACACCACAGCTTTCCTGTGAATAGAAGTTAGGAAAAGCTGGAACAGAGCCTAGAGTCTCACAACTAAGAAAACACTAATAACCTTAGAAGTATGCATTTCTTTGACTCTAACTTAAGCATTTGAGGAAGACAAAAGAAGCCCATCAACATAGACATTATGTTGGTTGTGTGGTGCATGCCTATTATCCCAGTACTTGGGAGGATCGCAAGTTTGAGTCCAGCCTCAGCAAAAAAGCGAGACCCTCAGAAGACCTATTTCAAAATAAAAAGTAAAAAGGGCTGGGATGTAGCTCAGAGGTAATATGCTCCTTGGTTCAATCCCCAATACCAAAAAGAAAAAAGGGTTAGTTCAACACACCCCTTGTAATGAAGCTGAGAGCTTTGCATTGTCTAATTTAGCAATCTCTGGCAAATTATCCTAGACAATTCTAATCTGTAGTAGTTTTAAAAAAATACTCTAATTGTATCCTGAAACTTTCCAAAAATAAGAAATAGGATTTGCCCAGTAATAAAGGAAGTTATTGGCTGAGCTCATCAGAAAAGAATTTGTGGTGGGGTCCTGAGTTTGATCCATGGGCATAACAATAATGAGGTGGGTGGGGAAAATGTGGAGAGCATTCAAACTCCATTTTCAGTTCAAGAAATATTCAGAAGTCTGCTCTAGCCAGGCATGGTGGCACACATTTGTAATCCCAGTACTTGGGAGGCTAAGAGAGGAGGATTGCAGGTTCGTGGCCAGACTCAGCACTCAGTAAGACCCTCGAAAACTTAGTGAGACCCTGTTTCAAAATAAAAATAAAATAAGGCTAGGGGTATATCTCAGAGGTAGAATGCCCCTGAGTTAAATCCCCAGTACCACCACCAAAAAAAAAAAAGAAGAAGAAAGAAATATTCAGAGGTCTAGAGGTCTGCTCCATGACGATGTCCAGGTAGTCAACAAGGTAGAAGACAAAGATGATGGGCATGGGACCCTGTCCCTGAAAGGGTCACACTAACTCAAACCTAAGGCAGCTACTCATCATCTACACAAATCAATGTTGGGAGGACATAGCAGGCTTCAAGTAAGTGGTGGCTTTTTGAGATCAACTTTGTATAAGAAAGGATTTCAACAGGAAGAATTTGAGGAAAATCACTTTCCAAGGCAAGGAAGCAGACTTTATCTAGGAAAGAGCAAGTAATCAAATTTGACAGAGCATAAATATCTAAAAGATTTTAATTAGACATCTAAAAAGGCTTAAATCATATTTTAGAGAGTTCTAAATATTAGTTTGATGCATTTTCTATTTAATAGTCAGTGTGGAGTCATCAAAATTTATACTCTGTGGAATAATATAACCAGAGTTGTAATTTGGAAGGAAAAAATCTGGCAGCATCTTGCAGGCTGCTTAGGAACAAGGAGGGAAGGGCAGGAAAACCAGAAGTCTCGTGTGGGAGTCCAAGGGAGAAAAGAGGCGTAAGCCCACACAGCCTCCCCTGCCCCGAAGACTGGACCTGCTGAAAAGGTGTCGTGACACTTCCTAGTATAGTAGTAAAATGAATGAACCCCTTCTAAAGAGTAGTAAATATTAAAACTCAAGTGTCATAAACAATTACTACCTTGACAACTTCCAGTGGAAATTAAATCATTAATACATTTGATTTGCTCTCAATTATATTACATACATTTATATATGAAATGCATCATTCATTATGTATGTATAAATTTGCATATCAAATATCTATATGAAAAGGAAAACATTTCCAATTTTACTGATGTAGACAGGTAGGTGAACAGTGTCTCATAGGCAACTTACAACTTGACCGTATCCTCATATCACCTATTTGCTCATGGACTTGCCTCCAATTTCATGCCTCACAGAGATGCGATTCTGATGCAAACTCCTGTTCAAATGAACCTGAATTGAATTTATGGAAATACAAGACAACAGCACTGGGACGTGTTTGGGAAATAAGACCCGTGTCTGTCTTTTACTGGGGGAGTACTTAGCAGAGGACGAATTTATGTCAATATCAAGTCTGTTCACAAGATGGAGGAAGAAAGTGGTGGGATATGCGAATCATGGTTTTCATCTTTATTGAACTGTGTCCCACCTTTCAAAGTATTTTTATAACCTTATATCTTTTCATATGCAGAAAAACTCCTTGTTATTCCATGAGATGAGAAAATCCGGGCTAGGGTTTCCAGTTCATTTCTCCTGTGGTGAAACTTTATTGGCTCTCTGTTCAACACTGTCATCCACGCTCGTCTCTCCGCCAGATTCATGTCTTCACCTTGGAGCCTGCTGCCTTTGATACCTTGCCTGAAGTCTTCTAAGGTCGAAAAAGGAACATAAAGCACATCAAAAAAGATACTCTGAGGGCCTGATGAATATTAAAATGCTCTTATAAAATAACTTGATATAATTGTGAATAAATGAAAAACATTTGAATCCTAATAAATTCAAATAAAAATCACTAGTTAAAAAAAATGAAGTGAGTCTGCTTAGCAGAAAACACCCTGCCAACTCCCAGATGTTTGAGCAATAAGTCATGAGAGTCTGAGAGTTGAATTCACACCCTGCTGCATAGGTGTATCTCTGAGCATTAGTTTGAAGAAGGCATTTTTGTGAGTACTAAGCAACCAACCCCCTAAAAATGAGCCAAATGTGGACAGTGCATTCTACTGCTCTGTTAGGGCTGTAAGGAAATCCAGGAAATCACAGAGTTCTATGAAAAAAGCACTGAGTCACCGGGGAATGCACTCCAGAGACCCTGAATGCTGCCATTTGTCATACTAGTCCACCTGCGGCAGCTTGACATAGAAAAAGGAACTGGTTTCAGTTTTTCTGAAATCCCTGATGCTCCCCAAGGAAAGTGCTTCAGATTGAGCTCCTATGAGTTCAGACTTTAAATTGAGATTCAGCCCACATGTCACTGCTGATGGTGATTCACTCCCACTGACAGCATTAAGAATTCTAAGATAAACTTATTAAGACCTTAAAAATGGAGTAGGGCATTTAAGATTTTTGTTGTTGTTGTTTGTTTTTGGTACTGGGGATGGAACCCAGGGGCATCCTAAATCTGAGCTACCCCCTTTTTTATTTATTGTTTTGAAACAGAAAGTTTCGAAGTTTTTTTATTTTTATTTTTATTTTTATTTATTTTGAAACAGGGTCTCACTAAGTTGCTGAGGCTGTCCTTGAACCTGTGATCTTCCTGTCTCCTTTTCCTAACTATTGTGATTACAGGTGTGCACCACCACACCTGGTTTAAGATTTATTCTTAGATTATGTCCTAGAATCATAGATTCCCAAACTTACTTGGTTTACCAACCCCTTTACAGAAAAAAAAAATTACTCAGCACCCCCTGGGTGCTTCTACTGCCCCCTTATTTTTATTTGATGTCCCCAATTGTACCCATGGCCACTACTGTCTCTCTGAATCAGTCCCGTGCCCCTACCCTGAGGGGTGGTATCTTCAACTTTGGGAATCTATGCTAGATCATTTAGTGCTTTAAAAGTCTGAAAACTCACAGATAATACCCTTTTCTAGTTTTAAAATTAAGCCAAAAGAATATAGACTTGCTAGAGTAGGGAACAGTACCATTGATGTTTTTGTGAAAAGAATATTCAGAAAGAATTATTTTTAAAGATTTTTCTGGAAACAGTTTGCCAACTGTAATGATGGGGGAAGAGAGTTAGGAGTTAGGAAAGATACCTGATTTTGCTTAAGTAGCACAAACCCAACCTTAAGCGAAAGAAGTTTCTGTTTGTTGTGGTAGGCTCTACATTGAAGAAAGAGCAGCAGTAACCAATGCAACACAGCACCGACTCCTTGCCTCCTGGTCCTGTCTCCATGTCTCCTATATGCTCATCTCCACTTCTCTTCATGAGCTGGTTTTACTCTTTTTCTAGAAGTTGACCTTCCCTGCTGACAGGAGATGAGGCTGCGAGTAGCCCCAGCCAGCACCATCCCTATAAGCACATCAAAGATGCTCACTGGCTCTGCCCATATCACATGCTCAACTTAATTTGTTGTCCAGCCCAGGGGATAGGGTAGTGCAAGTGGCCACACCTGGCTTACAGGTACAGCTGGAGATAGTAGGCCTGCTCCAGAGAAAGGAGACTAGGAAAGCTTGCTGAGCCGACTATTCCTGCAAATAATGATGTCCTCCACCATTTTACTATCTTCTAGAGTACCTGATAGACTGTGGAGGGTTTTTAGATGTGTGCCTACTCTAGGGGACAATTGTGAAAATATTCTCCTCTCCTCATCACCAGTCCAATCCAAAAAGCACCCTTCCTAAAGATAAGTTCATATCTCACTTCCTCCCATGACCCAGTCACATTTCTCTAAATTCCTCTGAAGTTCCTAGTCTGTTTCAAATAATTTAGTACTATAATTGTTTTCTCTGTTAGATTTTTATAATTTATAAATAAGTATAAATATATAGAATAAATGTAAATTAAAATCTAGAATTTTACATATTTATGTAATTATAATGGTTGTCCATTTTATCTTTAAATCTGCAAAAAAAAAGTTCTTCAACTCCCTTATGTTCTTTCTGCAATATAAACAGCTGATTGAGTGATTATACTCTGTTTAAACACATTATCAGGAAAATGTTTCCTATTAAGAAATTTCATGATAGCCTTTTACAAAAGTAATTATGATCCTAAGGAATCTTTAGAGCTTAAAATATCTAAATGCTTAGCCGGGTGTGGTGACACATGCCTGTAATCCCAGTATTGGGAGTCTGAGACAAGAAGATCACAGGTTTGAGGAAAACCTCAGCAACTTAGCAAGACCCTGTTTCAATATAAAAAAAATGGCTAGGGGTATAGCTCAGAAGTAAAATGCCCCTGGATTCAATCCCCAGTACTAAAAATGTGTGTATATCCAAAATTAATCTTTTCTCCACAATAATTCTCAATTTTGACTGAGTTAACCTTTTTACTGACAATATTATTCAATTGATTTGGTTTATTAGCCTGTCTCCTGTCTATTTCTGCATCTTGAGTGTTTGTGTGTGATGGTTAATTTTCTATGTCAATGCGACTGGCCATGGGGTGTCTAGATGTTTGGTGCGTCTCTGGAGGTATTTGTGATTAGATGAGCATTTGAATCAGTGGACGGGGCATTTATGCCATTGGTTCTCCTGGTTCTTAGACCTACCCACATAGACTGTAATTATACCACTGGTTTGCCTGGGGCTTCAACTTATAGACAATAGATCATGAGACTTCTCAGCCTCCATAATCATGGGAGGCAATTATTTTTAATTTGGTTAAACCCAAAGGTATTCTACCTCTGAGGTACACTCCCAGTCCTTTTTTTTAAAACAGGGTCTCACTTAGTTGCTGAGGACATCACTAAATTGCTGAGGTTGGCCTTGAACCTGCGATCCTCCTGTCTCAGCATCCCAAGTACTAGGATTACAGGTGTGTGCTGTCATGCCTGGTGAGGCAATTCTTTATAATTAACAAATATCCTATTAGTTCTATTTCTCTGGAGAACCCTGACTGATACATAATGCAATCAACATGCTTTGGCATGAAGCTTCCTAAAATTGTTGAATCACCTGTTCTTTGATTTCTCCTCTATTAACCCAGCTAGCCAATTCTATTGCCTAGTGTGCCTAGATCCAATAAGTAACACATAAATTATAACATTTGCCTTTTGAGTACTTCAAAATGGCTTTATAAGTGAACTGATACCAGTACTTTGATTTATGATAACCTTGCTGAGAGTTTACCATGTCAAGCTGTCAGTGAGATTTCCCCTATGCTGTTCCCTCTATTCACATGAGTTTGGATGTGCCAGGAAGATAGCACTGAGACCCTGGCAATGACACTGGCAGTAATGTCCTCACTCCACACTCTGCTCCCACAGAAGCTGCATCTCCCTTGATTCATTTTTTTTCATTTGTGCAGCAAATATTTATTGAGCACATACTCTGCACCTGGTCCTAGGGAAATCTCGTGTCCACTTTTTAATCATCCTAATAAATGTTTTCAGAAAGAAAGGAAAGAATGAACTAGAAAAGGAAGGACAAGGAGTGAAGAGAGTAAAGATCTCTTTAACTCTCCAGAAACTGGATCTTGTGCTGTCTTGTTCGTCTTACTACTGCTCCTTCCTGTGTTATTCACTGCAAGCTGAAATCAGTTGATTTTTTTTTTTGCATTCCACATCCAAAAACTTTAATTTTTTGATCACCCTGGTTTGAGGAAGTGGAAGATTAGAAATAACTTAAATGTTACTGGAAATCCCCTCCCTCCAGGTAATGGGCCTGCAATTAACACGTATTTGGATATGAAGGTATAGGGCTGGTCTATACCCCCATCCCACAGAAGAGCTCGCCAAGACTCTTTCATTAATCTGGAAATAGTGGAATCCCATACTTTATGTAACTAATTATTTGGACTCTCTTATAGGGCTACAGTGAAACTTTATACCTCATAACTAAAAAGACAGGCCTGCCCTTGTTGCTAAATAAACAATAAACACATACTCCTCCTCCCCTTATTAATGAAGTTTGGCTCAATGGTTTCACATAGCAGAGGTGCCTTCCTCACTTAGAATAATATATAAGCCTTGGGTTTCTGACCAGAGGCAAATCATTCTTCCTTACATAATCTCAAATTCTTCCTCTGCTGTGTTTCAATAAAAGGTGGAAAACTTCTTAAAAGTGGTTCTCAAAATGTTGTTCATCCTCACAACCAACATCACCTAGAAATGCAAATTGTTGCGCCTCACCGGAGACCTGTTAGAGATCCTGAGGGTGGAGCCCTGCAGTCTGCTTAACCAAGCACTCCACGTGGGAACCAACTATAAAACCGGACAACAATGGCTCTACTGCATTTATCACCGACATCTGAACAATCAAATAAATGTAGAAAATATGAGGAAATTCTACTTCCTGAAAAAAAAGGGGAAAGACTTGAAGTATCAAGACCCAAGAACATTGAAATATCTGATTAGTCAGGAAATTTATAAACTGATTAGCCAAAAATAGGATGTTTTGTGAATGGGACCCAAGTCTGGGGAGTAGGGGAAGAAGAGTCATAAAATAAGGACCATGCCCACACAAATTATGATTTCTTTTTCAATCTTAAGAGTATAATTCATTAAATTTGAATTCCATCCACCAAAAAGAGAGAAGTACAGGGAGAGAAGAAGAGAAATTGAGGAGGAGATGGATAGATTGATGGAGGAAGTTTCAATATGGCTGTGCCATTGAATTACAAAGTTATTCAGAAATTAGGCAGTAGGAGTAATAATATTAAAACATATTACAATATTAGAATAATCTAAAAACAAAAGGAAGATTTGATAAATGAGGGCAGGCACAAGATTAACTGGAAGTGAAATTACAAGTGTAATTAAAAAAAAGAAAATTTGAGAACATGATAGTTATGTGTAAGCTCTAATCAGTACTATTTTTAAAGTAGTGGTATGTGAACACAAATTGGAAAATAATAATAAATAGCATTTCAGAGTAGACTAGTGACACTTTTTTCCTTAAAATTGACTCTAGTGCTGAGTGTCTTCTCATTAAGTGTGGCTGGCTAAAGGGCGTAGGAAAGGTGTGTGCAGGGCAAGGGGGGAGGGCTCCGATTCCTATTTTTCTGCTCTACCTTATTAGTTCCTGATCCCATCCTACAGGCCATCACAGTCGTTTCTATTGTTGCTGCTTCGTGTTGTGTAAACCTGTTATGAGTGTGTTCTCACCCAGTTTGTCAGGTGTCATGTCAGATCAGTGGTCCTGACTGATGTGCATACACTTCAAAAGCTTGGTGAAATTTCTAGGGAAGAGCTAAATTGCACATCCCTAATTTAACACTGTTCTAAACATAAGAGGTACATCTCAAATCATTTGAAATGTCAAAGCCACATTTATATAGTATGGTCAGCTTAGATAATAAAATTGATATTATCATATGTAGCAAAGACACATGGAAAAGACAAAAGAAGAGAACGCAGCTGCTATACTTAAATCACTAGAGTCACATAATAAGATGTTACTGGGAATGGAACAGCATTAGGAAAAATAAGTAAATATGCTGAATGCGAACAATTAGGAAAGTGTCAAGTACAAAGAGCCAACCCTTTTAAACAATAAATAATTGGTGAAGCATTTATTTCTTCAGGACCCATGGGGAAAATAAACAGAGATGGAAGAAATAGAAAAAGAATCTTCCTCAAAGGGCTCAGTAGTCTGAAAACAGCTGGATTTAATTGAGCTTTCCCAGGAAAAGAAAGGGAAGATTTGGAGCTAACCCAACTTGACTGCCCAGATTAATTTAGCTTTCATACATTCATCTATTCATCAACAAACCTCCACTGAGGGGCTACCACACACCAAGAAGACAAGGTGTTAGGTCCTTGGAGGCAAATCCTTACTCCATTCCTGGACCGTTTCTCTGCCTTTTGGCTTTTCCCCTTTCTCTCATTTTGACTGGCTAACTCCTCAATGGGGAGAAAGTTCCCCACTATTCAATTGGTAGAGGACCTAGCATAGTCTGAAGAAGCAGAACCTAAAATTCCACTTTTTATTGCATCGGTTGGAACCAAATCCTGTCTCTTGGTCAATCAGAGAATAAGTCTCAAGAGATCACTTCTACATTTGACCAGTTCTGGAGAAGGCACTATGATATTAAGAGGAAGCTGAAGCGTCCCAGGCCCAGCCATGGAAATGCTTCCTGTTTACAGCTCAAGCAATTAGAGGATGATACAAGATCATTCACAATGAAGACAGAAATGATGGCCTAGTAAAAAGAATATTAGAGAAAAGAAATATAAAATTTGTGTATTTTTACCTCTCTTTCCTGGCTAGTTTGACATTGTCAAGGACTAAAAGAAAAATCACCAGCCACATTGAGGGTATCAGTGCCAAGCATCAAAAGCAATTATTTGGCAACTATTACCTACTATTTTCGAATATTTATGTGATTTCTACCAGGATGTCAGGCACACCTGAGTCAGGTGGATTTTTTCTATGCGATGGGATTATGACATCTATGTGTCCAACAATTTCAAATATGTAAAAAATATGAGAGTGGTGTGTCCTTCAAGGAGGAAGTTAATTTCATTCTGACAAATTCAGGGCATATGTCCACATATTAGACCCTAGATAATTGCCTTTCTGCACCCATAATTATGCCTATAACTTTAAGCATATGCCCACATAATCACAACAGTGTAAATGAAACCTCAAATCTGGTGAGGAGATCCCAGCCTAATCTAAAGCCCTGCATAGCAGACAATAAATTTCTGATGCTTCATATAGAAAAAAATCTCTCTGGTATATCTGCCTTTATGTTAAGCTAGGTACAAAACAAAAGGGGAAAAACATCCCTGATTTCATGCAGAAGTACATCTAACCTACCCAACCCTTAACCAAGATCTTACAACCCATATTATAATACAGCTACAAATAAAAATCATACTGTGATATGAAAAAATGCACAACAAAAGCCAATTGTTGAAGCAAATGGCTACAGAGCTACAGTTGACCTCAGAGGGATTAGTTTAGATTGCCAAGAAAAGAGAAAGTTCTTATTACTTATGTTCCAGATGTTCTGATCCCTAGATCCATTAAGAAATCAAAATGACTTATCTAATTCTCAGATAAGACCATAGGCAGAGAAATTCCCAATTCAAGTCTCTGAAGACAAGAGCATAAAAGTATGACTATCAAGAGTTAGAAAGACATCATAGTTTATCTATTACAATCATTTACTTAATATATCAATTCTTTCTACAACATTCTAGAATAATCGTCATCAACTTCAGACAAAGAAATTATTACCTCACAACAATGTTTATGTGACAGTAAAGTCACTGGGTGTATAAAAGGCTGTGTATGTGTATTACCCCCATTTTTTCTCATGCTGATGGTTAACAATAATTTTTTTGGACATATTTGTAGAAGATTCTATGCCCCTACCTGTCAAGAATCTGGATGCTTTCTTACTCTACCTTTTACCCGGTTACGTGAGCCAATAAACCCTTTGCTCAGCCTATCTATTCACACCAGGAAGGGGAGAGAGTGTGTAGGAAGAAATAATATTATAAACGTTACTAGTCACTTTCCAGTTAGCAGGGTGCTCTGGTGCATGCCTGTAACCCCAGTAGTTGGGAGGAGGAGACAGAAGGATCACAGGTTTGAGGCCAGCCTCAACAATTTTGGGAGACTCTCAGCAACCTAGCAAGACCCTGTTTCAAAACAAAAATAAAATAAAATAAAAGGGGCTGGGGATGAAGCCAAGAGGTAGAATGCCCCTGGGTTCAATCCCAAGTACCCCCCCCAAAGAAAAAGAAGAAGAAAAGAAAAAAATTCATTTTACAGCTCAAAAGTAACTAAAGGTTCTATCAGTGTTAACTTTGAACCATTCATATTGCACACATGTTGTCTTGAATATATACTCTTCACAGAGAAGAGTCAAAAACTATATATGATTGAAGAACTGAAAGATTCCTTAAAGATCATCTACTCTAGCCCCTGCAGGAGAGAATAAACAGAT
>PVJS01000771.1:40877-115957 GCA_004027185.1 Glis glis
AAAAAAAAAAAAAAAAAAACCTCCTGGAAAAATGTTTTCAAGGAAGAAATCAAAAGAAAGGATGATAATGTCAGACCAGTCTTGGCCTGCTGTAGAAAAATGTAAGCCCAGAAACCTAGAAGTCCTACTTTTGCAAATCAGCTACCACAAATTGAAGGACGCCATTAAGACCAATAGCACTAGCAATCAAATGCCAATAGTCTAAGTACTTCTCAGGCATTTATTCATTTAATTCTCAAATAACTCCAGAAGATAGGTTCCAAAATTATCTCATTTCACAAATGAAAAAAAACTGCGTCTTAAAGAAATATAAGTTCAAAATCTGTGCTCTTAAATTCTTCGACACACTCATCCATAGATAATGTGATGCAGCACTAAATTTAGGTTTGATATCCAATGCAAAAAGGAAGAGAAGCAAGCAGTAACAAGTTTAGCATTTTAATTATCCAACAAATTAAATAAATCATGCTGAGTCATACAGAAAAATAATGGATATCATAACAGGTAGAAAACAGCTTTAAGCATTTTTTCATATCTATTTCCCCCAGCACAGGAGGCCTTCTACTTCTGAAAGGATAGTCCCTGTCTTGTCCAGCTCAGTTTAACTCAGGAAGGAAGTCCAGTAGAAGAGAACAGACATCGTGCAACTGGATACAACTTTCCTTGTGCTGTTTTTCTATTCAAGAGATAACATGAGACTAAATCCTACAGGAAAACAACTTGTGGAGGTAGCAACATATTAATTAAACTATAATTCCCATCTTTCTTTCTTCCTTACCTCTCAGAGGGCACAAAGCTCCCTCTCCCTGTCCACACGCTTCTCCATTCTACTCCAGTTGCTATGATCCAGATAGTCATTCATTCACAAATATTTATTGTCTACTACATAGAATCTCAAACAATAATGGAGAAGACAGACTTCAATAACTTAGTGTATCTGCTTAAATCATTTCTTCTTCTCTTCCTAATATCATGAAAAGGGCTTTTCTATCAAAGTCCGATCCCTAAATTTGTATTCTGATTCCTTCCTACCTTGTCTCTCAGAAACCTGTTTCAAAGCCAGGTATTGTGGCACACACCTGTAATCCCAGTACTTGGGAGGCTGAGACAGAAGTATTACAAGTTCGAGACCAACCTCAGAAACATAGTGAGACTCTCGGCAACCTAGTAAGACCCTGTTTACAAACAAAAACATAAAAAGCGCTGGCAATGTAGCTCCGAGTAGAATGCCCCTGGGTTCAATCCCCAGTACCACAAAAAGAAAAAAGAAACCTGTTTCATTCACTAGCCTATCTCCATCATATCTCCAAGCCCTTCTTCTCTACAGGGTCATTTCCTACAACGGATAGACTTCCACAAAAGTACTCGCTTTACCTTCATCTTCCTCCAGTTTCTTCCTAAATCCCATCTCCCAGCTCTACCCCAAATTCTCACTGAGGTATCCACATGTGCTTTCTCTTCTTTCTTACTTCTTATCTAATCTTTAACTCAAATAAGATTACTCTTGTTAATGTTACTGATTGTGGTTGTTATTTATCAAAGATGGCCCCAAACAATTCTGTTGGCTCTTGTACAAGGAGGCTGCTCCTTCAATCAAAGCTCAAGTTTATGACCCCTTCCCTTGTCTCTGGTCTGGGCCTCTGACTGCTTTGGTTAATGTAACACAGTGTAAGAGATACTGTGCACCTTAACCTAGCAGCTTCTGCTTTTCTTGGAGTGCTCCATCTCAGGACCCAGCCACCATGCTGTGAGAAGCCCAAGTCACAGAGGGGCCACGTGCAGTGATCGCCTACTTCAGACTCTACGTGTCACCTGCTCACTCTTCTAAGAGGGCTCATTTGCCCCTCTGCTCCACCCCTGGCTAACACCATTCATCCTTCACATTCAGAATTGAAAATGATTTCCTCAGTGGTGCCTTCATTTGAAATACCGCAACTCCATTCAGGTATCAATAATGTAATTCTCCATGGTACATTATATTCTGAGTTCATAGTGCTTATAAAAATTTATAATTACTATTGTATTCTAGACTTATTTCTCATGTCAGTCTCCCAACAAATATTTAATCTTCATGTTTAATCATTTACTCTCGTGGCAGGCAGCTTCTAACATGGCTCTCAGTGATCCCTGCTCTTGATATTCACATGCTGTGTAATACCCTCCCTTCAAGTATGGGCTGGATCTAATGAGTCACTCGAATAAATAAATACAGCAAAAGTGATGAAATATCATTTCCATAATTAAAGGCCATGGTTTGTGTCTTACTAGCCAGCTCTATCTATTAACTTCCTCAGTTGCACACTTTCACAAAGCAAGCTGCCATGTTGGAAAGACCCACATAGCAAGGAACCGAAGGCAACCACTGGCCAACAGCCGCCCACAAATGCAATCCTGCCAATCGCTCTGTGAGTTTAGGAACAGGTGTTTCCCCAGTTGAGCCAACAGTCCAGTGGATACCTTAATTGCAGCCTGTGAACTAGTTGACCCATCTAGGCAAAGCTCAGATTTCTGGCCCACAGAAACTGGAAGATAACATACAGGTGTTGTGTCCAACTAAGTTTTAGTGTAATTTGATATACAGCAATATAATCATTGTCCCTCCTAAACCCCAAATAATAAATTTTAGGGTTTGTAAAGCTTGAGACTATTCTAAACACTTCCTACATATTCATTCACTTAATCATCACAACAACCTCTGGAGGTATGAAATATTGTTTTCCTAATTTTACACATGAGGAAGCTGAGGCAGTTTCTGTAACTGTCAAAGTTTGGTCCGTTAGTAAGGATTTTTTTTTTTTTTGCGGTACCGGGGATTGAACGCAGGGGCGTTCTACCTCCGCCCCACATCCCCGGCCCTATTTTTCATACTTTATTTTGAAACCGGGTCTCACGAAGTTGCGGAGGGCCTCACTAAGTAGAGAGAGAAAGAGAGAGAGAGAGAGAGAGAGCTGAGGCTGGCCGCAAACCCGGATCCTCCGGTCTCCGCCTCCCAAAGTACTGGGATTACAAGCGTGTGCCACCACGCCCGGCTCGTTAGTAAGGATTAGAGTTAATGCTTGCATGGGATAGTCTAAATATTCATTAAAGGAATGAATATCCATATTACTCCAAAAATCAAGAAGATATTTTGGGGGACCGCTAAAACATTTTTAGCTGTTAAACTAAGTTAAATAAATCAATGCACATGTAATGAACTTCATTGGGTGCTAGGATCTTTTAGTCATGTGGTTGATATAAATATCTCCTCCCTTAATCCAATACACACTGTAGGTAGTATTGATACTTTATGCTATTTACAGACCAGTTAAGGAATTGATGCAAAAGAGCCCAGTCATTGGCCATGATTTATGGCATGAGATTTATGGCTGAGATATGTGAATCTGACCATTTTATTGGACCTACATTTTCAGCTTTGGCTGTGAGCCTGTCATTTTTCCACCTTGAAGTAGCTAATGGACATTTTATAAGATATCTTTTGGTTTCCCATTATATAATGTGTTGTGAAATATCAAATCCTTCCAGTTCCACACCTGTAAGCCAGGTCATGTGATTCCTGTTGGATGGTTTCCTGGCTATTACTTAGGTGTGGTTTCCAAATAAAAGAGTTCCAGAATGTAGCTTGACTCCAAAGACTGAAACCAGCCTGATCACACTTCCTTACTGTATCCCTTATTAGAAGCCAAAAATGAACCCCCAAGAGTTATCATTTCAAAAGTTTGGTTTGAATAAAAGAAAAATGGGTGGGACTAAATTCTTCAACATTAATCTTCTTTTACCTCCCAGGATTCTGTGGGTGTTTGGGCAGTAATATAAAACAAACATGCTGATATGGGTCTAAAAGGAATGTTACATGACCATGAGTCATTATACCCATCACTTCAAGGCTGCTTGGTAACTGGCAGGAAGTGGTGTGTGTCTCCAGAGCATACAATTGGCCTCAAAGTAGGTGGGGCCTATGAAAATATTGATGTAATATAAACAGTATATTTCTCAACTATTTATAAGGTCAACCCTACCCTTCATTAGAGGTCAAATCTACCTCTGAGAAGTTCCACATGGATTTCTTTGGGTTTTGGCACTTTTGCAATTCAACTTGTTGCCACAGTATGAGAAATGCAGCAAAAAGCCATCAAAAGAGCACTTAGATTGGAGTTCATCTGCAGGACATTCATCTAAGTCAGTTCTCTGGGCTCTTGTTTATTCAAAACTGGGAATAATCTTAGACCTACTTTTCTCTCAGGGTTAGCCTCTTTTTCATATCTTGATGAAATTCCCAATATTAAAAAAACTAGCTTCTTCGAATATATCTTGTGGGCAGTACCATTCTCCAGACCATCAGCACCCCAATGCCCACCCCAGTGCCCACCCCAGCGCCCACCCCAGCGTGCTCAGAGATTTTTTGATATCCATACTTGCCCTCTCATTTACATTTTAATAACTTTATTTTTTTTTTTTGCGGTACCGGGGATTGAACACAGGGGTGTTCTACCTCCGCGCTACGCCCCCGGCCCTATTTTTTATACTTTATTTTGAAACCGGGTCTCACGAAGTTGCTGAGGGCCTCACTAAGGAGAGAGAGAGAGAGAGAGAGAGAGAGAGAGAGAGAGGGAGAGAGGGAGAGAGAGAACTAGAGAGCTGAGGCTGGCCGCGAACCCGGATCCTCCGGGTCTCTGCCTCCCAAAGTACTGGGATTACAAGCGTGTGCCACCACGCCCAGCACTAATAACTTTAAACATTCTGGAAAATAAAAAGTAGCTCCTCCTCTCCAAAATTTTGAGGATCACTGCCTTTAATAAGAAAGCATGTAGGAATAGAATGGTAATCTCTTAAGCATAAGTCAGCCAGCCTAGTCTTCCAACACTTATACCACTCCTAAGAGAAGAGATTTATTTTTACTTACAGTGAGGATGGTTTAGACAAAAAAGAGCCCTACAACAGCAGTTAAGATTTATTAAACATTAATTTAATATATTCAATTAACCTGAAAGTAACCCCCATTATATAGATGAAGGTTCTGAGACACAAAAAAGATTTACAAAAAAGATTAATTACAGTCACATAGCTCATATTAATAGAATGATTAAATTATGGTGCCCTACGGCAGAGACTTGACCCTGCTTGATTCTAAATCAAGCATCTTCTTATTCTTCAGCCTGCTAGCTTATTGGGGCTGACAAGCTAAAGTGCAAATCAGGTCCTTGGCTCCCTTTTTCAGCATGTTTCTCCCACCTCGGACATCCAGTCCCTTTCCATGCTCCATTAAAAGTCTGTTTTCTAAAACAGACAAGTTATCATCCAAGAAATTATGAATGTAACTCACTGCTTTGCCTCCTCTGAGAGACATTTGCATTTAAAATAACTTGCTATATTTTTCAACCTAACCATTTTTTGTAAAGTTGTTAGAAAGGGAATCTTAAACATCTTTGAGCAAATGTGGAAGGAAAAATGAGAAGAACTGTATAGACAAAGCCAAAGATTTTTTTCTTAATGCCTCAGCAATCATACCATAAGGAGTTGCCAACTCCCTAAATTGTTCCATGCCCAGAGGTGCCTGTTTTGCTGCCACCTGTGGAATAGAAATTGTATCCAAGCCTGTACAATTCAGTTTCATTACGAACATAGGATTCTACAGTGTACCAGAAGCAAAATAAATAAACGATATTTTGCACCCTTGGGGACATTACTATGTCACCGGAGAGACAGAACATATATGTGAAAACATGAAGTGGTCGAAGGACAATAGAAAGGAATATACAATGATATGATGTGCCAAAATAAGTAATTGAAAAAATATCAGCTATAGGAGATTCAGAGACTAAAAATCAGTGTAGGCCATGGAATTTGAAAAGATTTCCAGAAAGAGGGATGACTTGGTGTAAGCCATGAAACATTTGAAAGGTAAAATAAAAGCATTAAATGTAGGAGAACTGAAAAATAATAGTGCAGAAGTGAGAACAAAACTTCATCAGGTTGAAACAAAACATCTGTAATCTTAACCCCCTCCTCTTTACCTTTTCAGTCACTCCATGAATACTCACTGGACATTGAATTTGTGCTAGACACAGCTCTAAGAATGAGGACAGAGATTACATTCTAGTGGGGGAGACAGATATATAAACTAATAGAGAAATTCAAATCATTGTAAATACTAAGAAAAAATGGGACAGTTCCTTGGGGGATGCTGTTTGGGGCTAAACTGTTCCCTCACCCCCCAAAAAAAATCAAATGTTGAAGGCCTAACCCCAGAACTTAAGAATGTGACTTTTTTTGAAGATAAGATCTTTAAAGAGATAATTAATACGGTAAAATGAATATATATGTATATTCATTAGGGCAGGCTCTAAACCAAAATGACTCGTGTCTTTATAAGAGGAGGAAATTTGGACAAAGACACACAGGGAAAAACACCTGGAGAAGATGGCCAAGGAAGGAGGCCTCAGAAGACACAAAGTCGGCCAACACCTTGATCTCAGACGTCCGGGCTCCAGGAATGTGAGATGACACATCTCTGCTGTTTAGATAGCCAGTCTATGGTAGTTTGTTGTGCCAGCCCTAGAGAACCAATGCAAAAGCCTACTGCAGTTAGTAGATCAAGGAAGGCGTCGCTGAAGTAGTGACAGGTAATGTCTGAGCTGAAACTTCTATAAACACTGTTCCAAGCAGAGAAAAGGTCAAGTGCGAGAGACCTGAGACAGAAATGTCAAAAGACAGAAAGAAGTCCAATGTATCTGTGGCACAATAAGTGGGTGTGTGTGATAAATACTGTCTCCTAGAAAATATATAAATGCTCTCTCCTGTTTCACAGGGATGTTATACAAGTAGAAATAATAGGACAGGGGGTGGTAATAGTTGCCCTAGATGAGAACTGAGGAAAATTTTCCCATCATAAAAGCAGGGGAGGTAGAATATTTGTGAGCAGATACAGGTCAGTTTTATCTGTTCTTTTTTTGTGATACCTTTATTGGTGGATTGTAATTATACATCATAATGAGGTTCAAAGTCATACAAACAAACATGCACACAGGTCTTGGTGTGTTCACGTCAGGTGCCAGCCCGCTACCCACCCCTCCGTGAACATAATAGTATTATTGGTAGTAATACCTTCATACAGGGGCGCAGCATAATTTGAACTGTTTCATTCATCAGTTCTTCATTTTTCCCTCCTCATCTCCCTCCTCCTGTCCCCTTCCACTATTCTACTGGTTACTCTCCTTTTTTGTTTCCTGTTTTCTGAAGTCCCTTTTGTCTATTTTCTCACTTAACTTTCACATATAAGAAAAAACATACCACCCTTGACTTTCTGAAACTGGTTGACCTCACTTAGCATAATATTCTCTAGTTCCATCCATTTTCCTGAAAATAACATAATTTTGTTCTTCTTTATGACTTAGTAAAATTCCATTGCATGCATATACCACATTTTCATTATCGATTCATCTGTTGATGGACACCTAGGCTGGTTCCATAATTTGGCCACTTTGCTATGAACATAGATACACATGTATCACTATAGTGTTCTGACTTTAATTCTTTTGGAAATATACCAAGGAGTGGTATAGCTGGGTCACATGGTGGTTCCATTCCTAGTCTTTTGGGAAACCTCCACACTGATCTCCATAGTAGTTATACTAACTTGAAGTCCCAACAGTATGTAAGAGTTTCTATTTTCTCACATCCTTGCCAGCATTTATTATGGTTTTTATTCTTGATAACTGACCTTCAAACTGGAGTTAGATGTTTAAAAACAAATTATGAAACAAGATCACAAATGGAGATGCTAGAAAAGGAAATTAATGTCATTTCAGTTAGTGGGAAAGTAAATGTATGGATGTAGTTTGTAGGACTGACAATCTATGTTGGATGCCCATTGGGTCTGTGGTTATAATTTTAAAGAGAAAGCACCGTTGCTTGAGTTTCTCTAATGGTGCTCAGTTGTTAGATGTAGGTTCCGAGTAGGAAGATAGTTGAGTTTAATCAGGGTTATGGTGCTGCAGATGAGTACAACTGGGGAAAAGATAATAAAGGGTGTTTTTAAGAGACTAGTAACAGCATCTAATCACAAAATCCATGCTTCTACCTCCTTTTCCTTCTTTGTGAACTTGGCAGTCAACAGGGTTTTAGGTTATCTGCTAAGAGTACCAGTGGCATGGTAGGAAAGGCCAAACTGTAAAGAGTTTTAAGTGCTTGGACTGGAAGTTAGACTTGATCTTTGGGGGGAAACAGATAGTCACTCATGATTATTTTAAATAAGGAAGTGATAAAACTTTAAAAATTCAAACATGAGCCAGGCGTGGTGGCGCACGCTTGTAATCCCAGTACTTTGGGAGGCGGAGACTGGAGGATCTGGGTTCGCGGCCAGCCTCAGCTCTCTCGCTCTCTCTCTCTCTCTCTCTCTTTCTCTCCCTGTCTCTCTCTCTCTCTCTCTCTCTCTCTCTCTCTATTTAGTGAGGCCCTGCGCAACTTCATGAGACCCGGTTTCAAAATACAGTATAAAAAATAGGGCTGGGGTGTAGCTCGGAGGTAGAACGCCCCCACGTTCAATCCCCAGTACCACACACACAAAAAAAAATTCAAACATGTCTTAGAAAAGAAAGGAAACCTGGAAAAAGAGCAGATTTCCCCTCCTTTTTCAAGTAATCAGGGTTTGTGGAGGTTTATATGCACATGAGTTTACACAGTAAAACAGCTATGCTATCATTAAAGAATATCCTAAGAAATCACTGTGCAAAGTATAGCAAAGATAAATTAGTGAAATGTGATTTCTGTGTTCTAGGGACTTTTGTTATAAGCATAATGAAAAATGATGAATTTTCCCAGAAATGTTCAAATTTATGTATTTTCCCATTGCTCCAAATGACACCCTGATTTTTGTTAAACTGTGATCATAGGTTCCCAAAGTGGGATGTATTGCTCCCAGGGGTGGGGGCACTGGAACAAAATATAGATATAGAAAAGAATGCAAAATTGTCACTGCATCTTTCTGTTTATCAGCTTAAAGAAGACAGATTTCTAGGGGGATGCTGAGTAATTTTTTTCTGAAAAGAGGATGGTAAGCCAAATAAGTTTGGGAACCTCTGAATTATCTACTACATGCCTTCATAGCTGTCTCTGAAAAATATTACTATCCATAACAACTAGACCAAACACACTGACATTAAAAGAACAAAAATAGAATTCAGATTAGAACCTTGTGTAACAAAGATTCCAGAATATGGACATAAACAGTTTACTTGTTAAAAATTTCACAACTTCAGAATCCTGAGGTTTGTCATGGGGAGGACAATTCACTTGATATGCTCAAGACTAACAGCTGCACTAGGGTTGATTTTGTTGAGGAAAAACTCACTGCCCCAACCATTCAGGATGTATCTGGGAAAGAATAAAGATACAAAAGCTCAATTGTGGGATACCAGTTGAAAGTTAGAGAAGCACAGTTCTAATTGTGTCCATTAGATAAGTGCACTTTTTAGATTAATATATTATTTAGGGTATGGCCCAAGACACTGTAGCAAAATTTCCAATACACAAGTGGCTCAAATAAATTGGAGGTGTATCTCTTATTTCTATACCAATCTAGAAGGAGCCGCCTATGTTCCAAGAGCTCACAAAGTGACCCTGGGTGATCCTGTCTGTAACTCTGTCATAACTGAAAACACAGATTCTCAAATGTTTTGGTTTTCGGACCCTTTTACACTCTTAAAAATTCTTGAGAACCCTGAAAATATTCTGTTTATTTGGAAAATATCTACTGATCTTTAAATACTCTGTTTATTTGGGAAATATCTACTGATATTAGAAATTAGAACTGAAAAATATTAAAACATTTGTTTATTCACTTTAAGGTATGATAGATCCATTGTTTACTAACAAACACCTCATTTTATTAATTATTTATCAGGGAGTTCATAAGTCTCCACTTCTCTGAGGTAAGTTACTGGTGCTTTATTTTGTTCCTTCAGTGGTGTCATGTTTCTCTTATTGTTCACTATTCTTGTGACTATGCATTGGTGTTTGTACATCCAAAGAAGTAAGCACTTATTATAATCTATACAGACTGGCTTTGGCAGGAAAAGCCAAAGACCAAGTTACCAAGACCAAATTATGAAGAAATTGAAAACCAGAAGAGACCAATATCAAGCAAGGAAATTGAAATAGTAATCAAAAAACTTCCCAATGAAGAAAAGCTTGGGACCAGATGGCTTCACTGGTCAATTCTAAGAAACATTCAAAGAATTAATACCAATCCTTCTTAAACTCCTCAAAAAACTTGAAGAGTAGAGAATGTTTCCAAATTTATCTTACAAGGACATTTTTCTGCTGAACACAGATATAAACCCTCAACGAAATACTCAAAAACTGAATTCAACACACATTAAAAGCATCCTCCACCATTATCAAGTGGGATTTATTCTTAGACTGCATGGATGGTTTGATATACACAAATCAACAAATGTGATATGCTGAAATAAGAGAATGAAGAACAAAAAAAGATGATGATCTCAATAGATGCAGAAAAAACACTTGCTAAAATTCAACAACCTTTCATAAAATATTTTATTAATTCATTTTTAGCATTGTTTGCTAACATAAGTAATTTACTTTATCAAAAATAAAACAGCTTTCTCCAGGCTTGATGATGAATGTTCATAATATTGGCACTTGTGAGGCCAAGATAGGAGGATCGTAGGTGCAAGGCCAGCCTCAGCAATTTAGCAAGACCTTCAGCAACTTAGAGAGATCCTGTTTCAAAATTTAAAATGTTTTTAAAAAGAATTGTATGTGTATCTCAGAGGTAGATTTCCCTGGTTCAATCCCCTGTGTAATAATAATAATAATTAATAATAATAATAATAATAATGACATACCTTTTAAAAAGATAGTTTAAAGAGTTGCATTATTTAATATTTTTACAAGTCTATAAATATTTGATGTAGAAGATACATTAATTATCACTATCATTATTATTAAATACTTCTGTATTCAATCTGGTATAGTAAGTTGTTTTAGTCAAAGTATGTGAAAAGAATCCAGTTTCACACAAATATAGTTCCTTTCAGATAACTGGGAATACTTTTATTCGATACTACATCAAAACTCAAGTGGTTAGTCATCATGTGGAATCTGAAACCATATTAATAGATTTTTCATACTCTGTTACATCAGGATCAATTGGAGTAGTGATGATCATGCAACTGAATACATTTGTCAAAAATTATTTTAAAAATTCTTATTTTACACTTGCAATGGATCTTTTTACCCTTGCATGATTTTATTCTTTAAATAGTTTTTGGTGCATTATAGTCTCACATTATAATGTAGCTCATAGTGATAGTGACATATGTGCATATAACACTATCCATGCATGATTTCATGATATCATGCATTAATCTTTTTGAAATTATATTGGCTCACAGAACTATGCAGAACTTCCAAATGTCGACACATTTCATTACATAATATCATAAACTCACACTTATTAATATCATCATTGCTCTCATGAGAAACATTTTTAAATTGGGGGATGCTGCCAAGTTTATGGTGGCAGGTCCATATTTTCCAAAATTCAATTTTCACTGGAAAATTTCACTAAAAAACTCAAATTTATCATTTGTAACAAATATTGTCAGTTTGCTTTCTTCAAGTGACAGGTTATTATTTTCAAGGAATTATGTGCCAAATGTCTGAATAAACATAGTTTGTCAATCTTTCTTTCAAGTAAGAGTAGCGTTGCAATGAGAGTCGTCCAACTCACAACTCAATCACAAAAGTACATTTCCTGTAGATAACTTATTTCCATATGTGTCAGAGGTATTGATGCATATGCCCTATTTTATTTCACAGAATATTTTTAAAGTGAAGTCAATGGCAGTGATTGGATTAAATTAATAATTTGGAGTGTTTCTTTAAGGGCATTCTTAACTGCACTTTATTTTGTTTTGTTTCATTGCAAATGCAAGACTGTGGTGAATGCCATGACTCTCGGTACAGCCTGGTGTCACTGTCTCAATTGATGCTAGGCACCAGAGTGTTACCTGCCGTTGCTTCTGCATCATCAGCACAAATGCAAAACAGTGGAAAAGAGCAAATACATGTTTTTAATTTTAATTTTGTTTTATATTATTCTTGGTGCATTGTAATTATACATCATAGTGAGATTCAAAGTGATACCTTCATACGTGTGCACATCACTTGGTGTATTTCCTTATACATCCCACCTCCCTTCTCCCTGCTCCTCCTCATACATGTTAGTGAGATTAATACTGGTGCCTTCATCTACAGACATAACTTTATTTGAACTGTTTGCTTCTTCTATCCTCCTTTTTTCCCTCCCTACCTCCCTCCACCAGTCCCCTTCCACTATTCTATTGATCTCTCTCCTAATATATCTGAAGTCCTTTTTTTTTCTCCTATTTTGTCTCCAGCTTCCACATATGAATGAAAACATATGACCCTTGACATTCTGAGAGTGGCTGATCTCACTTAGCACAATGTTCTCTAGATCCATCCATTTCCCATTTTCCTGCAAATAACATAATTTTGTTCTTCTTTACGACTGAGAAAAGTTCTATTGTGTGTATATACCACATTTTTATTATCCATTCATTAGTTGACAGACACCTGAGTTGGTCACATAATTTGGCTATTGTGAATTGTGCTGCTATGAACATGGGTATATATGTATCACTATAGTATTCTAACTAATTCTTTTGGAAAGATACTGAGGAGTGATACAGCTGGGTCATATGGTGGTTCCATTCCTAGTCTTTTGAGGAACCTCCATGCTGATCTCCATAGTGATTGTACTAATTTACACTCCTACATCCTTGCCAGCATTTATTACTGTTTTTGTTCTTCATGGTCGCCATTCTAAGTGGAGTTATATGGAATCTTAGTGTAGTTTTGATTTGCATTTCCCAACAAAGAAAAGCCCAGGATCAGATGGATTCCCAGCTGAATTCTACAAAACCTCCTAAGATTATTTCAGGAAATAGAACAAGATGGAATACTCTCAAACTCATTCTATGGAACCAGTATTACCTTGATAACAGAACCTTATAAAGAAGCCTCAAGCAAAGAAAATTACAGACCAATATCCTTGATGAACATAGATGCAAAGATTCTTAATAAAATGCAATTCACATTCAAAACATATAGAAAAGATAGTGCATCATGACCAAGTCGGTTTCATTCCAGGGATGTAAGGCTGGTTCAATACACTCAAGTCAATAAAGGTAATTCATCATGTAATTAGAACCAAGGACCAAAATCACATGATCATCTCAACAGATGTAGAAAAAGCATTTGACAAACTCCAACAGCCATGTATGTTAAAAACAATGAAGAAATTAGGGATGAAAGGAACTTACCTCAACCTTATAGAAATATATGTATTCCCTTTCTTGATGAGCAATGAGAAGGAAACATGCTGTTTCCTCAGAAAATGTGCTGTTCTGCAGAAAACTGATGTGAACTTTATGTGCAAAGGTAAAGAAAATAAAGGTAAAGGTAGCTCTCTCACAGAGAACCAGTTCCTAATCACAACAGACATCCTGGAAGCCAAGGCTAAACCAACCTTGCAAATCTAGAGAAACATGAAATATCAGACCAAAAGGTTTTTAACTGCTGTGCTTTATCTGATATGCCTGCAAATGTACACAGAAACTAAAGGAGGGGGCTGGAATACATTCATCCTGAAATCAGACCCAGGTCAACTAAGAGGTGATAAGTCCTTAGGCTTCATTCCATCAGCAGCAAACAGAAAGCCCGTAGTTACCTGTAAAAGGAACAGTTCAAATAGGCCATGTCCATACATGAAGGTATCACTACCAATCTCACTCACAGGTATGGGGAGGGAGGAAGGGGGAGTAGGGGCGTGCAGATGGAAATACACCAAGTGATAAGTACACGCATTTATGTGTCACTCTGAATCTCACTATGATATATAACTACAATGCATCAGTAAAAGTATCAAAAAAGGAACACAAATAAAATACTTGGATTCACCCCTCAAATAGGAATATGTTTTGACCAAGTAGAGTTATAAAAACCTAATCAAACAATCTATATTTGCCCCAGCCCTTCTGCCTGGACACAGTTAGGTCAGGGTTAGAGTCAAGGGTCCCTGATGCTAGCCCGGCCCCACTGGTAATATTGCTTGCTGCAACAGCAGGTTCTTTCTAGTTGAAGGGGTCATCCTCACTCAGAATTTTCCCCATTACATCTCTCAATGTTTTTATTTCTTTATTTCTTCCCCCTACTGGCACTCTGCCTTACATGGGAAAGCAATTTTTGTTGTTTTTGTTGTAGTAGTACAGGGGCATGGAGCTATACATCCAGCCCTTTTTATTTTATTTATTTTTTTTGAGACAGGGTCTAACTAAGTTGCTGAAGCTCTCATTAAATTTCTGAGGCTGGCCTCAAACCTGTAATCCTCCTGTCTCAGCCTCCTAAGTACTGGGTTTACAGGTATGTGCCACCACACTCAATGGGAAAGCATATCATTGTGGTATATTAGCTCAGATAAAAGGACAGGCAGGCAGGCAATAAAATAACAGAAATGAGTGACATCAAAATCAAGGAAATGAGAAGGGAACATATTTGCCAAGCTCGTGGCTTAATGCATTTCCTACAACTAGGTACAAATTTTGAGTCCAAGTCTTTTAGCAGGTTGGACAAAAAGGCAAACAGGATTATTTACATAAACTCTCATTGTAAGAAATGAGGAAGCAAATTTCTGTTGGCACTAGATTCTCAAATTTCTCATGAGTCTTTTGATGTGAGTCACTGTGTTACATAATGAACATTCTCCTTGGTACCAGTTCTCTGGTCAATGCAAATCAATGCTCTTTTAACCCTAAGCCTATTGCTCATGCCTCTGACCTTTGTGCAAATCTTTCAAGAACCCACAAGAGCGAAACAAATTCCATATAGAATGAACTAATTGTGGCTTTGGAATTTTTCCAATTGACCTGATATAAATCTGACCTGGCAATAGCTAGCAGTGGTCGGAGGGGTGGGGGGTGTGCTACCTTTGTATCTGGTAGAGAAATGCTGCCTCCAGATGAATCAAAAGGTCCAGCCTCATCACTGAGGCTCTGGGCACCACCACTAGCTTCTGCTACACGTACTCAGTGTGAGTGCTGTGGCTTTCACATAAAATCCCGAGTCTGCCGACATTCACAGTGAAACCTGCAGAATGTCACTTACCCTCCTGGCACTGCAATGCCCTCATTTTCTAAATGAATATTAAGATTGCTACCATTTATTGAGACCCTACTGTGTGCCAGTCCCACTCAGTATCTGCCTTCCCACCTGGATTGTGTGTTCCGTGAGGGCAAGGAGAATATTTATTTCACGCACTATGTATTTCCACCATCTAACACAGGTCTGGTACATAGTTCATATTATTTGCTTTTTTATAGGGAACTTAGTAATTATTTATCAGTGCATTGTAATTATACATCATAATGAGGTTCTGCTTGATAGAAACATACATACACACAGTACTTGATGTGTTTCCCTTCAGATCCCACTCTACTCCCTTCCACATCCCATACATAATATTAAAATTGGTAAAATGGTATATGAACATAACATTATTTGACCTGTTTCCCATTTGCTTTTTTTAACTGACAAAATGTCTGTTGTCATTAGCAACCTTGAAACAGCAAGCATTATTCCTATTTTACAGTTGAAGTGACTGATAGAAAGTTGAAGTGACTTTTAATAAGCCACATGCTGGCAAATAGAGTGTCCAACATGTATATCTAATGCATGCAGCCCCTGGGCTGGACTAGCCGCACAAGGCTGCAGTGATGGTAACAGACCAGTGCATGTTCCAAGCCTCCTCCTAGCTCTGAAATGTGAACATCCCCACAACTGATGGGCAGTTGATAGCCCTGGCTTTGTGAGACTTTTCAACGATGTTCACCAGTTCATGCCTCCAGAGGTGTGGCTGCATGCAGCAGGTGTGGGCGTCTGTCAGGGCAGAGTGAGAATCAAAATATGTCACCCTGGAGGGATCTCCATTTATTCAGATTGACATCAGTCACTTCCTGTTGCTACTTTAGGGTACTAAGTACCTCATCCTCATCCCACCCTCAAAGATTTAGTAAAAATGAGCATCACTCACTTGCATATCTATGTTTACAGCAGCACAATTCACAATAGCCAAATTATGGAACCAACCTAGGTGTCTGTCAACAGATGAATGGATAACAAAACTGTGGTATATACTCACAATGGAATTTTATTCAGCTATAAAGAAGAACAAAATTAAGCCTGGCATGGCGGCACAGGCTTGTAATCCCAGTACTTGGGAGGCTGAGACAGGAGGATCGCAGGTTCACAGCCAGCCTCAGCTACTTGGTGAGGCCCTCCACAATTTAGTGAGACCCTGTTTCAAAATAAAGAATAAAAACTAGGGCTGGGGGTGTAGCTTGGAGGTAGAACGCCCCTGGGTTCAATCCCTAGTGCCACAAAAAAAAAGAACAAAATTATTTCATTTGCAGGGACTGGAGAATATTATGCTGATCCAGTCTCAGAAAGTCAAGGGTTGAATTTTTCTCTCACTTGTGGAAGCCAGAGAGAAAATAGGAAGCAAAAGGGACTTTAGATAATTGAGAAGAGTGACAGTAGAATAGAGGGAAGGAAAGGGGGAGGGAGGTGGAGAAGAGAAAAGCAGGAAGTGATAAGGAAAAGAAAACATTCAAGTGGGGCATAGTGGTGCACATTTGTAACCCCAGTACTTGGGAGGCTGAGACAGGAGGATCGCAGGTTTACAGAGGGCAATTTAGTGAGGCCTTCCGCAACTTAGTGAGAACTTGTTTCAAAAAAAATAAAATAAAATAGGGCTAGGAATGTAGCTCAGAGGTAGAATGCCCTGGGGTTCAATTCCCTTGTACCACAAAAAAGAAAAGAAAAGAAATCATTCAAATTATGCTATGCCCATGTATGAAGGTGTCACTACCAATATCACTATTATATACAGGGGAGGGTGAGGAGTGGGGTGGCACCCAGAGGGAAACACACCAAGACCTGTGTGCATGTTTGTATGACTTTGAACCTCACTATGATATATAATTACAATGCACCAATAAAAGTATTTAAAAAATTAGCATCACTTTGAAGAGGTCTGTATAGTTAAACATCTGCTGATATAACAGTAATTAAATGAATGGGGCATGACACTGTAGGCTAGTTCATGGTCGTTTCATTGAATCGAAACTAGAATGAAATGTTCTACAAAATTTAATGCTTTGTGGGTGCTCTTAATCTCGTCATTCCTTCAAGTCACATGTTATTTATGGGAGACAAAATCCCTTGAATCTTCTCAACAATATCTTTGTATTTGCTGAAGACTAGAATTAAGAGCACAAGTCTCATAAAGTGTTACTAGGAAGAAGACACATGATTCACTTTGTTTGTTTTGTGATTTTTTGTTTTACTGGGGATTGAATCCAGGGGCATTCTACCTCCAAGATTTATTTATTTATGTATTTATTTATTTATCTTGAAATAGGGTTTCACTGAGTTGCTACAGCTGGCTTTGAACCTGTGTTCCTCTTGTCTCAGACTCCCAAGTATTTCATTTAATTCCTATCAAGCAAAAGTTGGCAACTACCCTCTCATCAAATGCAGGTACCTCACCATTTCACCCTACCATCTAGAACACTACTCCCTACATGTAGACTGGGCTCTAGGAAGTCAGCAGTTCAGGACGTCAGGGACTAAACCCAATGTCTGGGTTCAACCTCCAATATAAAAAAAAATTGAGGGCTAGTGTCACATTTATATAATTTGTCCCCTCTTGCAAAAGCCCAGAGACATTGCAGCAAGTATACACCACAATCACAGTTGTCATTTGCATTTGGGAAATCTGCAAGGAGAGTCTGGAGAAAATGGTAAAGCCAGTGGGTCGATGTATGGAACAATTTCATTACTGACTGAGGAGGCTGCAGAGAGCAAGCTGAACAGACAGACTTAAGAGCAGGCAAACGTGGTACAGCTGCACTGAAAATGAAGTCCTGAAACACAATGACTATCAATTCATGTATTGTGCACACATCTTGAAAAAATGATTCCTAAAGTGAAATCTTTCAGTTACAAGTACCCTTGAAGTAGTAAGTAGAAGAGTTGATACAGCAATGAGTTGAGAACTCAGCAAGGGAAGAAGCGCTGCTACTAGTTTTTGCTTTGACCTCCCCTTTGACCACAGCATCCCAAGTGAGCCTGCACTCGCTACCTGGTGAACAGGCTATCCCTGGATGGGATAAGGTTCTTCAGGAGTCAGCTCAGGAAAACCCATTGTTCACATCTCTTCCCAAGCAGCAGCCAGTGGCATCAGGTTTGTAGCTTGAAATAGGTCATGGAGGGAGTACTTACACCAGAAATCAGCAAATGCTACCATTCAGGGACAGGTGACTTTGTTTGTTTGTTTGTTTGTTTGTTTGTTTGTTTGTTTGTTTGTTCTCTAATAAGTGATTGAAAGGCATGGACCAGCACACCACCATGCGAGTAACTCAGAAGCAAGAATGAGACAAGTAGTTCCCGGAATGCATGAAAACCTGTAGGTGCGAGACAAACCTGGTGGTGATAAGGGCCCTAGGGAATTGAGTGCCAAATCTAGTTAAGACAGGAGAGAGTATTCCATTTAGTCACAGGAGATTCCAAAAGTTTATTAAACCCAAGATTATATTGACTTCATGGAAGAGAATTAGGAGCAATCGAGTCAGATGATTCGTGTACCACAGAGGATCCCAGGCAGTTATTTTCAGGAGTTCTTGGGAGCCAAAATGGATGATTGGCTAACTTCAAAATTAATTTCATGAAGTCAAGATCAATTTTCTATTTTAAATTTAATTTTAAAATATCCTTCCATCCCTAAAGACAGGAGAATTAAAAAATAAAATATACACATACATGTGAAATCAAGTTCATCTCACAGTTTTGCAATAC
The DNA here is from genome assembly GCA_004027185.1 of Glis glis. Classification (NCBI taxonomy): domain Eukaryota; kingdom Metazoa; phylum Chordata; class Mammalia; order Rodentia; family Gliridae; genus Glis; species Glis glis. Next base: position 59,835 of record PVJS01000771.1, read on the forward strand.
ACACATCACTGTGTAAATCAGCAGTAAACCCCTCAAACATTTCCTAATTACCCTAATTATTCACTCTAATAAAAGATCAAAGCTTTCATCAAAGCTAAAGAACTTAAACTGAATAGGACGGAGAAAAAGTACAAAGAACCACAAGAAAACAAATGTCTGTCATAAAATCTCCATGTTCCTAGTTTAGAAATCTGTAAGCTAACTGAACTCATGTTGAGTCCTGAGGATATATTCAATGTGACATCACTCACTACTGACATTGTAAACCTCCTGGTAAATAGCTTAGAGCAGGAGGGGACATTTGGTTTATTTACCCTCATTTATGCAGAACCTAAAAGTTATTGCCTCTGTTTTTCCAGGCTCCTTCAACAAAACTTTTCTTGTGAATCTCTATAACAGGAATTTTCCCTACCAGTAGTAGAGTATTTATGAAAGTGGAGATTCCGTGTGTGGTATCTATATTCTTCCTATAAGTATAGATTTCTTTGAGTTTTTACATAGTCGAATCCATTATTTTGATATAACAGGATGGTTAAAATAAAGTCTTTGGAGATAGCCAAATCTGGGTTTCGTTTTGGTTTTTCTTTTTCTTAATCTACTACTTGGTAGCTATAGCTTTAGACAAGCTACTTAACAAAGATTTTTTTCATTTGCAAAATGAGGTTAATAATGCCTAGCCCTCATAGTTACTGTAAAGATTAGAGACTGGATGGTATGTGATTATCACAGGGCCTGGCCCAGAATAAACCCTTCATAAATGGTAGTTACTATAGTTCTCCTCATCAATCTCCTCTTAACCAGGCACTGGACTAAATGATGGATGCTGATGCTTTGGGAGTGCTGAGCACTGGAAGCTACTGCACCCAACTCTGGGACCCCTGCACACTTCTAACTGTTGTCTCACCACTTGTTTATCTTCTCAGATCTGTAAATTCAATTACATTTCATGTGAACCTATGAAATATGAGTGGGAAAAGACCTTCCTATAAATGGAAGATGAATGTCAATTTTTGGAATTTACAAACACAGGCCATAGAAAAAGTATTGAGTTGACAAGGAATATCATACCTGGGAATTTCTTAGTCCTTTAAAGACATAGCTAGAAGATTGATTCAGCAGTATCATTAAATTATCCCTCCACTTAAAAGCGAATGACTGGAAAAGGAAAATATGCAAAGTGTGTGTGTGTGTGTGTGTGTGTGTGTGTGTGTGTGTGTGTGAAATAAATGAATAAAGTGGAAGGATTGGATCGATGTTGTGGTGTGGGGCAGTGATAAGCAAAGGAAAGGGATTTGGTATGATTCTCTTCCATGTCCTGGTTCTGTATCATTAGGTAAGTTATACAGCCTCAGCCCTACAATGGGGGTTGAGAAAGAACCCTAAAGGCATGGATTTGAATCAGAATATTCCTGGGCCCTTCCTAGCTCTTGGTTACCATTGGTTTTTCAGAGGAAGTAACTGTACCTGCAAAAAGAGAGAAGCTTAGTGTCCTACACAAATGAAAAAGCGATCAGGACATAGACACTCAGAGATGGCCTCTTGATTTGCTGATGCAGATTTAACAGACAGCCACAGCACGCTGCGAACGAGAGGGACCAAGCTAGAGCAGAGCAGTGCCCAGCCCGCAACTGCCATGGCAGCCCTCGGTTTTCTTGTCTTGCTACTTTCATACCCTTATGGTGAAATTATCTAGTTCCTAGAGATCTAGAATTTTGGTTATGGCCCAATATAATTAACTGTGCGTAGAAGTAGCTAGTTAAGGCATTTATAATCTCAATGTGAGCCAAGTCTCTGATTCAGTAGCAAAGCTGAGGAAATTTCATCTTCTTTCCCTAGTCAATAAATTAAAATTAAAAGTTTGTAAATGATTTTCTCTTAGGGCCCACCTCTTTCTTCTTTGCCTCGCTATATAGTAAGCAGAAAGGGGAGATGGTTTTTAAAATGTCAGATTATTGCCATTTGGTGGAGATAATCATCTGATCCCATTAACCGGAGCCGCAAGGCCCCGGGCACACTGCCAACAAAATGAAATGCGATGCAGTAAGATCAATTTGTTAATTTTTAATGAGGCTTCAAAATGTCTTAGTAAGTTACTTCATCATTTTAAGAATGCATTGTTGCTTCTTCACTATTCCTCCTTTCTGTATTGGAAAAAGTTAATTTATTTTTAATCACTTCCACTTCTTTCGTCCCCCACCCCCAAGGCTACAATAGTCCTCTGCTATTACCACCAGGAACCAAAGCAGCCATAAAATTGAAGAGCAACTATAATGAGAGAGCATCTAAATAGCATGACAGGATTTTCAAAGCAACCAGATTCTTTGGCTCCACTTACAAAATAATAATGATAATAACCACTCACGGTTCTAACACAAGGAGGTAACATATTGTGGATCTTCTCTTTGGAAATGGTGGTTCAAGTTGTTCAGGATGTTACAAACTATCATGCTTCCAATGAGTTAGATTATATAGGAGACCTTTCTATTTTTATTTTGTTTTGTTTTGGGTACTAGGAATTGAACTCAGGGGCATTCTACCTCTGAGCTACAGCCCTAGCCCTTTTTATTTTTTATTTTGAAACAGAGTCTCACTAAGTTGCTGAGGGTCTCACTAAGTTGCTGAGGTTGGCTTTGAACCTATGGGCCTCCTGTCTCAGCCTCCCAAGTACTGGGATCATAAGTGTGTGCCACCATGCCTGGCTAATTGATCATTTATTTTCTTAATTAACTAAATATAGTATGAACCTTAAAAAAATGAGAGGGAAAGGGTTTAAAAGTGAGCTAGTAACAGAGTGCTCTGAATCCATCAGGACATACATTTTTGGTATGTTTTTCATTTGGTAGTCCCATGACTGTACAACACCAGGCACATAAGATGTGCTCAATAAATACCGAAGAGGAAAATCTCTCCTTTCTGTAACTCAACACAATTAAAATCAAGTCTTCTACTAATTCTGTGGTCATAAATAAGGATTTACAAAGTCTTTTCACCAAAAAAAAGCCACTTTAAGGAAGCTTGTAGGGCATGTGACCAAAAAAAGTCCTCTTGAGAGCACCATGCTAGAATGGAGATTCACGAGGGCTGGGATCTGCAGCTGTCTGTTTCTCTCTCTCTCTCTCTCTCTCTCTCTCTCTCTCTCTCTCCTCTCTCTTTCTCTCTCTCATACTAGGGATCGAACCCAGGGGCATTTACCTCCAAGCTACACCCCCAGCCCTTTCTTATTTTCAATTTTGAAACAGGGTCTCTCTAAGTTGCCTCGAACGTGATATCCTCCTGTCTCAGCCTCCCACAGACTGGGATGGGGCTTATAGGTGTGTGCCACCACTCCCAGCACTGCTCACCTCTTCCCCTGGCGCCTAGGAGTCATAGAAAATGTTTTGGATTTCAAATCAGTAGAATTGGATCCAAATCCCACCTCTCCCTTTCACTAAAGTGCATAATAAGAGTCTCTCTGAGTCTCAGTTTCCTCCTCTGTAAAAAGAAGAAAATCCCTCCTTCATGGTGTGTTGTGATGATTTAGGCCCAGAAATCTACATTTTATACAAGCAAATGAAATAATTTTCACATCAATTGTCTACACAGATAATATTATGAAAAACACTGCCTTTAATCCAAACTTCTTGTTGTCCAAATGAGGAAATGGAGCTCAGGGGGGATTAAATAGTTTACTACAGGGTCTTCGGTTACTTTAAGCAAGGGGGGAAGTGTTAGGAAAAAAGGTGGAATGCTTATTGTGGAACAAGCAAAGAGGTCCATTTGCCTCTTATAAATGCTATAGCCATTTCTTCATAGAACTGACATACCACTTGTTAATCCATGCATACTATTATTTTAATAAATTTCTAGCAGCAGAATTGCTGAATCGCAGAAGACTCATTTCTGAAGGATGCTGAGACCTGCTTATCAAAATTGCCTCCCACAAGACTTGTACCAAGTTACCCATCCACCAGCAGAATAAGAAAGAAGGGGAATCCATGTTAACATACCAAGCTGTCCAGGAGATACAGAGAGGCATTGGGCTCCGGCTGGACCTGCCAGGCTCCGCAGCATCTCCTGTGGAGTGTCACTTTTCAGGCGCAGCCCTTTGGGTTTGACACAGACCTGAGGTTGCATTTGGAGTTTGCAATATATTTTTGGTCAGTTGGTTTCATCCTTAATCCTTGCTACTGATTTGGGATGGAACTAGATTACTTCATAAAAACTGTGGTTTGTGTAGGATAAAACCACAAAATCTTGTTCCCAGGAGAAGCAAATTAAAAATGCTGGTTTGAATAATGAGTTTTAGTCAGCTTTACCACATATGAAAGAATAGAACCCAAATTCGATGTGAAAGGCAAGAGAAATGGAAACATAACCAGCTCCAAAGACTAAAAGTAAGCCAAGTTCAGGAATTTCACCATTTCATGTATTTATACCCATCCCTTGCCATCGAAGGGATTGTTGGGCCTGTTCAGCCTGCTTATGGTTTTTGTTTGCTGCTTTTGTCATTATCCATTGCCCAAAATACAGCAACTAAGCATGTTCTGCAATTGCTATGTACAGTCATGCATTGCTTAATGATGGGGGAAATTAGGTGGTTTCATCACTGTGCCAGCATCATAGAGTGTACTTACACAAACTAAGATGGCTACAACATCACAAGGAGCTAGAATCCTATGGGACCACCATCAAATATGCAGTCTGCCATTGACCAAATACCACTATGTGGTACATGGCTGTACTATAGGAGCCAGGTAGACCCATCTAAACTAGCACTACCAGGACTCTGCTGTGTGTGCGGTTCTCCTGGTGATCTCGTTAAAGTGCAGATACTAACTCAGAAGGGCCAGGGTAGGTCTTGACAGTCTGCACTTCTAAGCAGTTGCCAAGTCATGCTGCTGCTGCTGGTCCCTGGATCACACGTCACCAAACGTAGTAAGGAAATGCAACCGGATGTCAGCTGTCTACCCCTTACGTCAATGGCTGTCGCTAAAAGTGGCACAGTACACCCGCATGCTGATCTCCATGAGAAGGAAAGTCACAGCAAAAGCACCTGAACTTGGGAATCACCCATGTGGCACCACTGCCAGCATTACCAGTGGTCCAGTAGCTAGTTACTCCTGGAGCTGTGTTGCCCGTAACAACTTGTGAACCAGAAGCAAAGAAAAAGAAACGTGAAAACAGTTCCTTTATTACTATAAGCATTTTTCTTCTATAAGGTGAAAAGTATACTCATTGTTTAGTCCTACAGTTCATTCCAGAAGGGACACCCATCAGGTTGGAATCAACACACATCAGCAAAGTCAGTCATCATCTAAGTGAGCTGGGGGACAAGATGAGATTGTGGAAATTACAATTGGATCATTCCATATATTGAATTTCATGTGCAATATATAAGTCCCCGGGCTTCACAAACACAATAAGGATATGTGGTCAAAAAGAAGCAATCAATTTTCTAATCAATATAGTTGATAAATATCCAAAATAAGTTAAGAGAAACAGTTCCAAAACTATTTTCAATGACACAGACATAACATGATATGTGTTATCATGTTATGAAAACAAAATTCATTTTCAAATAGATTTCAATCACACATTAGGGAAAAAGGGGTGCTACAAAAACTGCCATAGGAAACAACAATTTTAAAATCATTATTTACACATAGCTGCTTAATACCTTCTCAGGGGATGGAAAATTGACTGGATCATAGAAACATTGAGGAAAAGCCAAGCGGCAAGGACTAAGATGTGGACTATTTCTACATAGGTTCGTTGAAGGATTAAATACATAAAAGTGACCCTGCATTATACCTATAGAAGTGAAAATTCTATTTCAAGTAATCAAAAAATATCTGGAAGCAACAAATCTTACTGGACAACTTATAATCATCAAATGTGGTATATTTTCTAAATATTTTTAGGAATTCTTGCCTCATATGCTGAAATGTGAGTTACTGCCATTAAAATCATAACTGCAGACAGCATGAGCAGCTATGGTGTGGTTGTGTTGGAGGGCACAGCGCCTTATGCCAAGCGTTAGCCTCAGATACAATCCTTTCCACAATGCCCCTGGGGTTTCTCTCTCAGCCTATTGCACATTCTTTGGATTTCTTTAAGGATGGAATCCTTTGAGAATGGTTTGACATTTTTTAAAGAGCCCCAAATTTTCTGAAAACAAGGATAATGAACAGGGCAGGACAAAAAAAATATTGTTTGAAGAAAAGAGAAATAAATAACTGGGACTGATTTTCTTTTGTGGCCGGTAAACAGGTTCTGAAACCATACTGAAGCTGGGGCACCAGCAATGTTTTGAGGAACCACAGTGCCCTTTGAATGGTGTCACATTGTGACAGCTTGGAAAGCTAGCACATATTTAAAGGTTATTTTGTTGGGAAATTGGCTCATCGTTCTTAATCTGCTGTCAGCATATCCACAGGGGTTCATAGATGGGTTGCAGGGAAATCTTCAATTGTATGCAACATGTGGTGTGTATGTGTTCTTGGGCTTTTTTTTTTTTTAATCGAGAAGAGAGAACTTTCTGCTTTCACAAGAATTTCAAAAGTGTTCATAATCCACAAAAAGTAAGTTAGAAAGGAGTACAATTATGTGCTCAAGCTGTGCACTTACTTGCAGGGTTACCTGGAGCCAATTACTTCAACACAGTAAACCTCAGTCCCTTCCTCCATACAATGGTGGTTATCATAGAAGTTAAAGTGAATTCAATGCCTCGCACACAGTAACAACTCAATAAATGGGATCTCTCAATTACCCTGCTTATTGAAAATGGCTTTGACTCCTTGTATCATCTCGTCCTTCCCTCACAGCCCACAGAAAGACGGTCTCATTTGCCCCACCAAACCCCAATCTTGCCATCTTATTGCTTTATTTTTCTTCTTAGATCTTACACCCTGTTGCTCCTTCCAGTCTCTTCCATCTCTCTTCCTCCAGTTTCCTTCTCCCCATACTAGCTCCCTGTATTTTCATAAAATCTTGTCTTGATCTTGCTATACTCCCTGACATTTTATACCTCCTTCTCTATTCATCTTCTTTTTCTGCATGTGTGGTCTTCAGGTTCTAAACCTTAACTCTCAAACAGCTAAATATAGTTGATACAATATCACTAAAAAAGATAACTGTCAAAAGCGAACTTTATTTCCTCTCAAAGCTGGTTCTCTCATCCCACCTTCTCGGTTCCCAGCTGGTGTCAGTGTTATCACCCAAGTTCCCTACCACAAAAAATCTGAGCCTGGCAAGTCAGACTCGATGAAACAGAGACCATGACGAGAAATAACCGACGTGCCCAAGGGAACAGAGAACATGACGAGAAATAACCAATGTGCCCAAGGGAACGGCCACCCCAGAACACTTGGTCCCCCTCCCATCAGTTCAATCCAAAATCAGCCCAAAGAATGCACATTTCTTAGTTCAAAGATATGAAGTCTCCTTTCTTGAAGGGCCATATCTCTTGAGGCCAGGGATAATTACACTTAAAAAAGCTCCCATTATGGTGAGGGGGAAAATCTCCAATATAATTAATTCAGTTTTTAATAATGCAATTTACTATATCATTATTCTAATAATGCCATCCATATTTGTAAGCAAATGAGAGCTTCAAAGGGCCATTTTATCTCATTCTATATTATATGTATACTGTATACATGCACACACACTGTCACGTGGTTAGGCAAATGGGATTACAAAGATGACTAAGACAGTATCCCTGTCCTGGAAAAGTTCATTACTAGAGAAGGCAAATATATAAACAAACATTATTGTAACAATATCAGTTGTACTGACTAACCCTTGTGGGCTTCCTGTTTGCTAGACACTGGACTAAGTGCTTTACCCGGATGTCTACTTTACATAGATGTACTATTACAGACGAACAAACAGAGGTTTTAGAGATGGTGGGTGCCTCGTGCAAGTCCATATGTTGGAAAAGGCTTTGAAACCAACTTTATCTAACCTGGGGTGCAAGATTTGAGTTTGCACATTTTCTTGTGTCCACCTACTATGGTAGTGAAGAACCAGAAAGAATTCCATGTGGTGGGGAGGAAAGGGTTGCATTGGTTAGCTTTTCGCTACCTTGACCAAAATATCTGACACCAACAACTCAGAGCAGGAAAGATTTGCTTGGGCTCATGGTTTTAGAGGTTTCAGTCCATGGTCGACAGACTCCATTTCTCTGAGCTGAGATGAGGCAGAACATTATGACAGAAGAGGGTGGTGCAGGAAAGCTGCCCAGCTCATAGCAGCTGGGAGAGAGAGAAGTCATGAAGGACATGCCCCTACTGACCTGCTTCCTCTTACAATTTCTACCTCCTAGTTCCCACCTCCTACGATTTCCACCATCTCCCAGTAGTCCATATAAAGTATTAATCCATCAAATGGATTAATCCATGGATGAAGTTGGAGCCCTCATGATCCAACCATTTTCTAAAAGCCCCACCTCTTAACATGGCTGCATTGGGGACCAAGCCGTCAACACATGAGACTCTGGGGAAACATTCCAGATCCAAGCCACAACAGATGAGTTATTCTTCCTCCACAACCAGTCTTGGATTTTCAGAGAAAATGGAAACCGACTGAAGCCCTGGAGCTGAAGGGATAGAAGGCAGAAAAGAGCAGGGGTTCTGCTAAAGTCTGAGCTGTTGGGACTGCTCTGTTGATGGCCCAGGCTCTACCCTGGGTGCAGGGTACCTGAGGACTCGGCTGCCTCCTTTGTAGCTCTTAATAAGTCTCAGCAAGGCCTCAGACATTGTTTATCTGAGTTGTCATTCTCATGTATCACTGCAACGTGAGTCATTGTTTTCCTCTACAGTTCTTTGGAAGAGGCAGTAAATGTGGACACACCCATTCTGGACTGGTCAGAAGCACTGGGTTGAAGAACTACTGAGTACAGTTACACAACAAAAATCTTCAGTCAGATGGGCCTGCTATCTGCCTTATAAAACTTCTCTAGACAAAAACAATAACAATAATTATCAGGTCTTCTGAGCTCCTTTAAAAGGACATGGTGAATGCCTAATAATATTTATGTGTTTCTCACAAATGTGTGTGTGTGTGTGTGTGTGTGTGTGTGTGTGTGTGTGTGTGTCACTGGGGACTGAACCAAGGGCCTTGCACTTGCCAAGGCAAGCACTCACCTACTGAGCTATGAGCCATGTCTCTAGCCCTTTTGATGTTTTTATTTTGAGACAGGGTCTTGCTAACTTGTTCAGGTTGGCTTAGAACTTGGGATCTAAGATTAGGATCACACTATGCTTTAATACATGTGATTTTAATAAAAATATTGAATAAAATATACTTGAATTTAAAAGAAGAAACAGAAATTGGAATAAAAATAAATAGGATTACTGAACTTCAAATAAGTGTTCTTAACAATCAGTAATGCTAAAAGATTGACAAAAGGGAAGACTAGAGAACCCACATGAAGAAGAATAAAATTGGCCCTTATCTTACCCCACATATAAAAACCAAATCAAAACTGATAAAAGACTTAAATAAATACAAGATCTGAAATACTTACAAAATCTGAAACTTCTAGAAGAAAACATATGGAAAGAGCTTCCTGACATTGATCTGGATGATAATTTTTAGACTATGACTCAAAATCACAAGCAACAAAAAGAAAGATAAATGATATTGCTCCAAACTAAAATGCCTTTGCATAGAAAAGAAAACAAGTGGAGCAGAAAGACAACTTGTGAAATGGGAGAAAATATCTGCAAATTATAGATCAGATACAGGGTTGCTTTGGCTTGATTGTGTCCCCTCCAAAACTCACATGTTGCCAAGATGACCATATTAAGAGGTGACCCTTTAAGATAGTATTAAGAGCCAGGTGTGGTGGCGCATGCTTGTAATCCCAGTACTTGGGAGACTGATACCAGAGGATCTGGGTTCGCGGCCAGCCTCAGCTACTTAGTAAGGCCCTCCGCAACTTAGTGAGACCCTGTTTCAAAAATAAAGAATAAAAAATAGGACTGGGGGTGAAGCCCAGAGGTAGAACGCCCCCGGGTTCAATCCCCAGTACCGTAAAAAAAAAAAAAGATAATATTAAGGAAGTTTGGCTATGAAGGCTCCTCCCCTATTGATAAAAGACTTAAACAGCAGCATTTGCAAGCTTACTCTCTAACCCTCCTACCCTGTGAGGACACTGCATTCTTCCTTCTGTTCCTCCACCTTCTGCCACGTGAGGACACAGCAAGAAGGCCCGCACCAGTTGCTGGCACTTTGATCTTAAATTTCTCAGCCTCCAGAACTGTGAGAAATAAATTTCTCTTCTTTATAAATTACCTAGTATTGGGTATTTTGCTATAGCACCACAAACCAACAAAAATGGAGGTTAATATCCATAATATATAAGGTACTCATAATGGTTCATCAGGATTGTCAACGCGATCAGACTGCAAAACGCCTAGGATTAACAGATATCCTGTGTGTTGATGAGATGATCGGCGTGTAGAACAAGAAATTGAAGGGGAAGTCCCACCCTGAATGTGAGTGGCACTGTCCTACAGGCTGAGGGCCCAGGTGGAACAAAGGGCGGAAGTGAAGGCGAGCACAATTCCTCCTGAGTGGTGCTTCTGCTGCATCTGCTCTGGCCTGAGAAGCAGGGACTCCAGCGACTTCGCTCCTCCCTACTGCTGCTCTCAGAGATGGGAGATGGGACTCCAGAGAAGGAGATGGGACTCCAGCGCTTCACTCTTCCAACATGACCTCTCCCCAGTGGTTATCCAGTTTCCAGGCCTTTCTGTCTCGGACTGGGGCTGTATCGGAGTCCCTCATGTGCTAAGGCTCCAACTTCTGGGCTGAGCAGCTGTGGTTTCCTTCACCTGTCTGGAATGCAAGCCACTCTAGGACTCCACAGCCTCTGAGTGTGTAAGCCAGTTTGATAAATACCTATTATAATATACATATACTATAGGTCCTCTTTAGAGAACCTTGACTAATACAGAATTCCTACAACTTAACAGAAAAATAAAATAACCTGATTTAAAAATGGGCAAAGGACCTGAATAGACATATTTCCAAAGAACACATGAAAATAGTCAATTTTATGAAAAGGTTGTCAACATCACTAACCATCAGGGAAATGCAAAACAAAGGCACAATGGGATGTCACCTCACACTTATTAGAATGACTCTTATGAAAACCTTGTAAGATAGCTAGGGGAGGTGAGACTCACCTGTAATCCCAGTACTTGAGAGGCTGAGATAGGAGGATCACAGCTTCAAGGCCGGTGCCCAGTAACTTAGTGAGACCCTGTTTCAAAATAAAATATGGCTCACAGTGTAGCTCAGAGGTAGAACATCCCTGGGTTGAATCCCCAGTACCAGAATGAAAAAAATATTTCATAAGAAGTATTGTGAGGACATGGAAGAAGGGGAACCCTTGTATGTTATTGGTGAGAATGCAAACAATATAGCCCTTATGGAAAATAGCACAGAGCTTCCTCAAAAAAATTAAAATAATCCAGTAATCCCACTTCTATATATATATATCCAAAGAAAATAAAATCAGTATCTGAAAAGTATAGCCACACTCTCATGTTCATTGCTGGAGTGTTCACAATAGTAGAGATAAGGAAACAACCTAAATGTGCAAAGGACCTGAATGGACATATTTCCAAAGAACAATTTTATGAAAAGGTTGTCAACATCACTAACCACCAGGGAAATGCAAAACAAAGTCACAATGTATGAATGGGTAAAGAAAATGTGATGTACAAACACACACACACACACACACACACACACACAAATAGTATTCAGTCTTAAAAAGAAAAAGAAATCTTGTTCTTTGCAACAACATGGATCAACCTGGAGACATTAAGTGAAATAAGTCAGAAATCTAAATCTAAAGTAGTCGACTTATGAAAGCAGAGAGTAGAATGGCGGTTGCCAGAGACAGAGAAGGGGGAAAGGGAAGCTGTTGTTCAAAGGGTACCCAGTTCAGTTGTGCAAGATGAATAATTTCTGGAGAGCTAATGTATAGCCATTTGACCCGTTACAATTCTATATTATTATACTTAAATTAAGGTTCTGTATTAACAATTCAGAATTAGTATACTTATCCTAAGAGGGTACATCTCAAATATTAAAAAAGAAAGAAAATGGTAACTATGTGAGGTTATGGATATGTTAATTTGATTTTAGCCCCTCATTCCACATTGTACATATATATTGAAATATCAAGTTATACATCTTAAATATATACAATCTCATTTGTCGCTGATACCTCAATAAAGCTGAAAAGGGGGAGGAGCCAGGAAAGACAAATGCACAGATGAGACCTGTCTCTTCTTCACTCTGGGTCACCGTCTGTGAGCATCCTCAACCTCCTCCTGTCCAGTTGCACTGAGAAATAACCCTTTGGGTATGACATTTTTTAAGGGAGCCCATTTAAGTTCTCATTTTCAAAAGAGTGTGGTAACTGCTCAATATCTTGCTACTTTCCTTTCAATATTAATTTTGCTTCCTTTGTATGTGGGTATTTTTTTTTAGTTTTGGGTTATTTTTAATTGACAAATAAAAATCATATATATATATCATATCATATCATATCATATCATATATATATATATGGTATGATGTGTTGTTGTTTCATACATATCATATCCTATACATGTATTCAATACATGTATACATTGTGGAATGATCGAGGCAGGGCAATTAGCATAACCATCACCTCAAATATTTATCATTTCTTTGTAGTCAGAACATTTAGAACCCTCTTTTAGCTCTTGTTTTCTATGCTATTTTACAGCAGGAATTAGCTCCCTCAGACTGAACTGGGACATTTTGTGAAGGCTGCTGTGTGTGCATTTTCTACGGAGCAGGTTTTCACCAGATTCTCAAAGCAGTTGTTGAGGCCAAGAGGCTAAAACCCTCTGCTTTGTAGAGTAGATGTGCTTGTGATTTGGAGAATCAAAATAATAAAGTTAGAAAGGCCTAGAAGAAACCATTTGGCAGGGAAGTAATGACACCATCCAGGAGAGAGAGCGAGTTCTCCTTTTCTGGAAATAGTTTGCCCATGACTAAAACGCACAGCTTTTCACCTGTCGAAACCAGTAGACTTCAAGCCTCCTTATGCTACAGAGCACAGCGAGGCTCTCTGACGGACAGCGGCCTGTTGCTCCTTCTTGGGCTTGTTAGAGGGCCTCCTCGGAGCTTCGGGCCATGGAAAATGACTAAGGTGAAATTGAATAGGGCCTAAAAAAATGTGCCTGCTGTGGTTTACCAAGGATGATCTTCACAAATAAAATCCACCACGTAAGTGTTGTCGAGTGACTCCAGATCCTCCTCCATGCGGCAGATCTACAAGTTACTACCCGCACAGACGCGACTCACTGGAGGCCACGCTGGGTTTCTGGTAAGTGTGTGGGATCACGGAAAATACATCAGATGAGAAGGAATCCTTGCATTCGGGCCTATTCTGCTATAAATTCATCATCTCCCTCAAGTGTGGCATAGGGGAATTTACAGGGAAAGGAACCATCATTTGGGGGTTATGTATAATGAGCCAGGAAACAGACAGACAGATCATCTATTATTATCTTCACTTTACAGAATAAAAATCTAAGACTCAGGGAGATAAGTAATCAAAATCACATAAATAGTGAGTCACAGAGCTGAAATTCTAGCCAGCTCCCTTTTCTAAAATTAATAAGCTTTATTTTTTAGAGCAGTTTAGGCTTATGGCAAAATTAAACAGAAAGTACAAAGAGTTCCTGTGTATCCCCAGTCCCCACAGGTCTACGATTTCCCCTACTCTTAACAAAAAGATACATTTTCTCTTTTCCACCCAAACTCCAGTATTCTTTTTTTTTTTTTTTTTTTTTTTGCGGTACTGGGGATGGAATCCAGGGGGCATTCTACCTCCGAGCTACACCCCCAGCCCTGTTTTTTATTCTTTATTTTGAAACAGGGTCTCACTAAGTTGCAGAGGGCCTCACTAAGTAGCTGAGGCTGGCCTCGAACCCAGATCCTCCGGTCTCAGCCTCCCAAGTATTGGGATTATAAGCATGCGCCACCACGCCCGGCTCAAACTCCAGGATTCTAAATCAATTCACATAGCACCAAATGGGTTAGGGATACATCACATTTAAAAGGCCCCTATTATTAATCTGTTATTAACAAGATATATTTTGCAAAATAAGTAATTAATAACTATCATTTGTTTTTTGAGCAAATGTGAAGTTTCCCATATTGGATTTTCTTCCAGTAGGGTAAATTCTATCAAAACCTAGTCAACACCATAAAATGACTCTACATATGCTCAAGTTTATGTATGGGTTGTAATAAATTATAGATTTTAAAGAATTGCTTGTAACATTCTATTTCTAGACTCTATTCTCCGCATAAAGTTCCATGAAAATCAGGGTATCTGATCTCACTTCACAACTGGAGCCATTCAAAAGCAAGACCTTACCGAGAGAGACAGAAAGAGACAGGCAGACAAAAGCTGAGAGTGGGCAAGAGAAATATAATTTAAGAGTGTTTGGTGAAATATAGATTAAAAACTTCAAAAAGATAAAAAAAATAGGTGGTTTTAGGAGGTTTTGAATAAATTAGTTAATCTCCCAAAGCTTCAATATCCTCCTCTTCTATAGAATGTGGATAATAATCAGATCTGCCTGCAGGGACCTTGTGAGAATTAAACACAGTGATGTGGGAGGGGGTACTGAGCTCTCTGAGCCTGGCACCTACCAGTGTCTCTGTCAGTGGTTACCATGGCAATGAAAGCAAACTTCCTTTTTTAACTGAAAAGAGCAGGAGTTGTATTTGTGAATGATGGCACCAAACTGCCTTTCACCTTGAAGCTCAAAAGAAAAACACACAGATTCATCTTGACCTTCATTATATTTTACCCTGAGAATCTCCTGCTTGTTCCTTCCTTAAAAGAATAGTATGCTAGGTTAAAAAAAATAAAGATCTATTAAGGCTTCGGTGGGAGACAGAGCAGCCTGGTCATCTGCAGTCTTGTGTGGAGCCTGTGTTATCTTTTCAACCATATTAAAATCACATGGCAAAAGTCCTATCCAATCTAAACAGGGAATCTCTTGCAAAGATATTAAAAAGTAACAGAACCAAAACTTAGACCACTTGCGGTTCTCTTATCGCCTAAGTTATGACTGCAGTCTAGAAATTTAGCCAGGCCTTGCCCCACCTTCTTCATCAAGAAAGCAAATTTTAAGTGTGCATGTTGGAATCAGAGTATCCAAAATGTAACGTAAAGATTGGATTTTAGATATCATTCCATTTGAATGCTTTTTCCCCAAAGAAAGCTTCAAAACTCCTGGAGAGTGTCCCTGAGGAAGAAAATGCAACTAGAGTTTAATTTTTCTCCATAGAGTTTTTAAATTCTGTTCTTGGAGAAAGAGGGCTCAGGTTGAAGTGTCATGGCCAAGATCACCCAATAGGGGCAGAAGTTGGACAAGAACCCCAAATCCCAGCCCCTCGCCCAGAACTCTTTCCAGTACCTCAAGCTCCCTGACTATTGAAACAGTTTTTTTTCTTTTACAAAATAACAGTTTTAAAAGCTAGCACTCTTTTTCCCCCACCCCATCTGTCTAAACTCATTATGTTTTGAAGTTGGAACAAAGTCCAGGAACACCAAGAAAGTAGCTCCAGCCACTCATCCAGAAGCAGAACATGAGGGGCTCTCTGCCAAGGTTATGTAAGACCTCACCCCCAAAACAGTATCCCACCGACAAAAAGGGGAAATAGTCAGAATCGTGGCATGTGGCTGCAAAGCTCGGAGATCAATTCCATTTTCAGAGGTGCCAGAGTTGCATGGGGAATTCTCCCAGATGCTTCAGCTCAGCAAGGGAAAGGCCTTTACGTTACATGGCAGTAATTGTTCTTATCCTCTTAGAAAATATTGTTTTCTTTGAAATATGAATTACATATACCCAGTATAATTAAATTTCTCTGGTGGAGAATGAATGACAGTTAGAATCTAATTTTTCCACTCACTATATTGACTTCAAGATATGCTTATCCAATAAATATTTCTTCAAACTGTCATTCGCTAGTTGATCACATCATTTTCCTTTATGAGACCAAATGCTTGGGGGAAACACTTTTAATTTAAAATGCCTAGGAAAAGTATGTATAGATTGAGATTTTATTTTTATTTGTGTGTGTGTGTGTGTGTGTGTGTATGCTCTGAGCTATACCCCCAGCTCTATTTTGCTTTTTTTTTTAAACAGGGTCTCACCAAGTTGCAGAGGGTCTTGCTAATTTGCTGAGACTGACTACAAACCTGTGATCCTCCTGTCTCAGCTTCCCAAGCACTGGGATTACAGGTGTGCACCACTGCATTTTAAATGGTCAGTCCTAGCCATCCTTTTTAACTAATACTGCAAATAAACAAATGTCTTCCCATGATCCTCTTGGGTCTCTCACCCCCACCACATTTGATGGGGTGTGCCTCTTTGGCCTAAAGCCTGCAGATTTATAAAATAGTTGATTTACATATTAATTGTATTAAATTTTTCCAAAAAATAGTCTTTTAATTAACCCTTTACCATAATGTTGTTGTTCTCGATTTTTTTTTTTTTTTGGTGGTACTGGAGATTGAACCCAGGGGCATTCTACCTCCAAACTATACCCCCAGCCCTAGTTTTTATTCTTTATTTTGAAACAGGGTCTCACTAAGTTGTGGAGGGCCTCACTAAGTAGCTGAGGCTGGACGCGAACTCAGATCCTCCTGTCTCAGCCTCCCAAGTACTGGGATTACAAGTGTGCGCCACCACACCCAGCATTCTAGATTTTTAGATAAGGCTTCCTCCATGGATGTTAGTTTAAAAATCTAATCAAGCAATGGGAAAATGATGAGTGACTAATGAGTTCTTATAATAATAAAAAGTAACAGAATGAGATTTTCCCAAGAAACAAAAATGTGTCACCATATGTCTACAGGAAACAAATGAGAACTTGCCTTGACTTTCATTTACACTTATAGAAAACAAATCGGTGTGTCCTGGCCTTTCCTGGGAAAAACTGTCTCTTCCACGTGTTTGTGTGTGTGTGTGTGTTTACTGGGGATTGAGCCCAGGGGCATTCTACCTCTGAGTTATACCCCCAGCCCTATTTTATTTTTTATTTTGATACAACTTTCCCTTTCTTTCTCAGATAAGGACTGGCTATGTGCTCCTTTGGGCATGGTAAGCACACGTTTGAACACCCATTTCTATTTTACCTTCCATACTAAGGGCAGAGGATCTAGAATTGGTGTTGCTTCCTGATTTAAAATCCCAACTCCCTCACTTGCTATCCATGTGTCTACACAGTCCTCTCCTCCCCACTGCTCTCATCTGTCTGTTGAGAGCACTGCCTCAAGCCTGCTACTGAGCTGGGTGACCCTAGGAGTAGCCCAGGAAATACTGGGTGCAAGGCTGCATTCTGTATTCTCTTAGTTTATATCTATATCGAGGGAAAGAATTCTCCCACATTATGGAATGGCATACAGGAATCCCAGGCGTCTCTTTACATCTTTATAAATATCCCCACCCTGGTGAGAACGGAAGGAATTAAATCCAGTACCCATACGCACATCAATCTACATACAACTCAATTTGCTGTTCTAAGAAAGCTTTGCTAAACAATCTGCCTTACAATGACATCTGCTGGGAGTTCCTGGCACTGGAAGAAAAAAAGGCCAAAAATCTGATCTTCAGAGAACTGCCCAGGGAGAAGGGAACTCAGCATTGAGAATCAATCTCTTAAATGATCTTTCAAATTATTAACTACTTTGCTAAAAACGCAAAGGAAACCACAGGTGAACCCATAATAAAAACCAGACGCTGAGCTGTGAAACCCAACCCCAAATGTGAATTAGCAGTCTAATGCAGCGTTATCCAGCTTTTAAACATCCCATTGAGAAAGGATGAAATGTATGACTTGCTTTTAGATATGCTTATACTATTAGAGTTTATCACTAATGAAAAAATTGTCATTCTCTTTTAAAAATATCAGCATATTTTTGAAGTTGATTAGATTATTCTTCAGACTTAAGGGAATGCTGCTAGATGTTTAGGTCAGACGTCCTTGATGACTGGTAAAATGTATCATCATAATCTCCTGTGTGAATTCCAGTTGACCCAGTGGCCAAGGTTTGGAGTAGAAAGACCACCATGGGAACGAATCTTCCAGCAAACTACTGGCATTTCCAGTAGTCTGCCTTCAAGAAGATTGGATAAGGATGTCTAAATCAAGATGAATACTAATGTCTCCCTAAACTATCAAAATCTCTCCTAGCATCCCCTCCCCACTAGAGGAACAGATACCTGAAGGAAGGAGTTAAGGGAGTTCAAAGAAGAATAGGAAAATAAAAGATCTTATAACACGAGCAAATCACAATTCTACTTACTTGCCCCCACTACGAGGTATTAACATGAGATGCAATTTACCCAAGAATTAGCACAAAGTCCAATCTCCAGTTTCCACGTAGTCTAAAGGATTTTGTAATGACATAGAAGCTTTCATGGTTCATTAAGGAAAATTCATATTGTCATTATTGTATTTGAAAGTACGATAGAAAATTATCTTTCTCCTCTTATCATCTATAGTAATAATTGAAGTCATTCATGTGATTGGAGAGACATTTCAACTAAGAAATTAATTCCCAAGTTTAATAACATTATAATATCTGGGAGCCGGGCGTGGTGGCGCACACTTGTAATCCCAGAACTTGGGAGGCAGAGACTGGAGGATCCAGGTTCGCAGCCAGCCTCAGCTACTTAGTGAGGCCCTCCGCAACTTTGTGATACCCGGTTTCAAAATAAAGTATAAAAAAAAATAGGGCCAGGGGTGTAGCTCGGAGGTAGAATGCCCCTGGGTTCAATCCCCAGTACCGCAAAAAAATAATAATAATAATTTCTGGGAATTTCCAAAAAGGATGGAAGAAAATTACAAGGAGAATGGATGGGTCTTCTAAGAAAAAGCCACTGGGCTATTTTAAAAATCCTGTCACATAGCCAGGCGTGGTGGCTCACGCTTGTAATCCCAGTACTTTGGGAGGCGGAGACCGGAGGATCCGGGTTCGCGGCCAGCCTCAGCTCTCTCTCTCTCTCCCTATCTCTCTCTCTCTCTCTCTCTCTCTCTCTCTACCTAGTGAGGCCCTCCGCAACTTCGTGAGACCCGGTTTCAAAATAAAGTATAAAAAAATAGGGCCGGGGGCGTAGTGCAGAGGTAGAACACCCCTGGGTTCAATCCCTGGTACTGAAAAAAAAAATCCTGTCACATAGTCCCTTGGCCTAAAGAGCCGGAGCCTGTGATGCTCAGAGTCCTCCACCTTTCAGTTTCACTTTTGTGTCTGAGGACATAAAGAAGCGCAATATAGGATCTAATAACATCTGAAGACTTTGTTTCTAGCGATGCTCAAGTTATTCCCACAAAACTGGCATAGGATGGATGACTATAATGGACTGGTATATATTCTATAATCTCCTTTTCTCATTTTGAGGCAAGCCTCCACAAGACCCAATATTGAGTCCAGCTCTGTTTGTTGCTGTATTCTCAGCAGCTCTCCATGAAAAGAAAATCTACATACTCTGCAGAGGAAAGAATTTTCATTTCGGCTACTTCTATACATATTTGTCAAATTTGTTCTATTCCCTAGCCACTACCCAAAATCAGGTTCCATGTCCCCACTCTGCTTCCTGCCATAGCCCGGCCTCCCAAACTTCTGCACAGCACACCCAGACAAGTTGTCACTTTACTCCTAGGACACACAAAAATGTCGTAATGGTTGCTGATTTTAGCAACCTCAAACCACTTTCCCAAACCCTGATCCACTCCGTGCAATTTTATGTTCCATTACTTCCCGTAAGCTCTGCTTTGTTAGCACACTGTCCTATGGGCATGTCCTCCTTGCCTGGGATGCTCTGCGCCCTGCTTCTCTACCCATCCAGATCTTATCTGTACTTCAAGATTCACCTTTCAACCAGGCATGGTGGTGCATGCCTACAATCACAGTACATGCGAGGCTGACACAGGAAGATTGCAGGCTCTAGGCCAGCCTCAGCAACTTAGAGACCCTGTTTCAAAATAAAAAATAAAATATAGCAAGGGGTATAGCTCAGAGGTAAAATACCCCTGAGGTCAATCCCCAGTGCCACACACACACGCACGCGCACACACACACACACACACACACACACACAGGATTTACCTTTGGATTTATGAACATTACTGTTTGTGGATTGAATGCAAAGCCTAATCATAGACTAGTGAAATAAATAGTTGGAATCATCCTAATTAAATTAACATTATTTCTATAGAAATCATTATGTTAATTAAATTAACATGATTTACACTTCAATTAGTATCCAATGCCAGTCAATCAATACTCTACTCCATTAGTACAACTCATGGATTTTCAAAATTAGCTGCTTTTCAAAATCAACTATAAGGCTTATATAATAATAGAGGTCTTGCTGGGCATGGTGGCACACACCTTTAATCCCAGTACTTGGGAGGCTGAGACAGGAGGATTACAGGTTTGAGGCTAGCCTCAGGAGCCTCAGCAACTTAGTAAGACCCTGTTTCAAAGTTTTAAAAAGGGTTGGGAGTGTAGTTCAGAGGCAGAATACCCCTGGGTTCAATCCCCAGTACAAAAAAAAAAAAAATGGAAGTCTGGACTTCTCCCTAAGGCTGATTCAGTATATCTGAATAAAGTATATTTTCGAGTAATTCCACAGGTGTTTCTGATATCCACCCAAGTCCACAACATTATTCTTCCAAGAAAGAATCCAGCTAACTGCTTATTGAGTGGCCCACAAGTATACTAGCCTGTGAGGAGGCAGAGAAGTGTTACAAACAACAGAGTTAGGGTTGATCTACACATTATAAGCAAAAAGTTTTGCCTTTAACATGCCAAATTCAACAGATCCTACATATTTGATCAAATAATTCAGAATAATTTCTTTGTTGCCCCAATTACAAACTGGCAGTTGGGGCCAGAAATCCCCACTCATGACTGTGCCCAAATTAATCTGGAAGAAAAAAAGTAAATACATTGACCCACTAACCAGAAACCCTGGGAATGGAACCTGAGTATCTGTGATTTTCTAATTCCACAGGTGAATGTCTTGAGCAGCAGAGTTTGGAAATTTCTTTCAGTATTCCAAATGAATGTGTATATGCCCCTGCAAGCCAGTCAGATCTTGCCTCAACAGAACTGCCTGGTGAGTAGGTCTCAGCCCTTTTCCACTAGAACTTCTTCATCAGAGTCCTTCCCAACAGCAGTCCATAAATCCATATTTGGAGCTCTACTGGCATAAGGAAGTAATAAGGGATTGCTGTGGAGGAAGACAAACACTTGGTTTTGGTTAGCCGGCATTCTTTCATCTCTCCACTGGTCAGCACATTGATTCCTAGCCAAGGCATTGTCTTGGCAGGAGCATTTGTGTGTTGTTCTAGGATCTCTCCACTGCCTGTGACTCCAGTGTGTATGCCACTCCTCTTGCCTGGAGAAAACCTAATATCCTACCTGTTCAGAAGATGACAAGCAACTGAAAGGTTAACTTTAAATGCTCCATTGAGTAAATACCTCGCAGGGCACCGATATCACAAACTATCCTCTTTCTAAAGAACCTTGGAGACAGTTTTCTTTCAATTACAAAAATCACCATTGGGAAACTTCCCCCTTTATAACATACTAGATATTTTGATGCACATTGACCAAAAAAAGCAAAAGAGCATATTTGCCAGTTGGGACTTTGCCCTTATTATATAAAATTGGAAATAGGAACTGTGGCCTTGATGAAAACATTGAAATTCCAGGAAGGAGGGTTAGTCATAGTTTTGTGTTCCAGAGTTAGATTTCAAACAGCAAGTAAAAGTTCCCTGAGCTACCAGCAGAAGCAAACATTCTCAAATTAAAATGAAAAAGAAGGGCTACACATGCTTAGCAGAGCCAAAGCGGGCATGAGTAACATCTGACATTTGCAAGGCTGGAATCTCAGCTCACGGCGCTCTCCCAGAGGAGAAACTTCTCACCAAATAGTTGGCTCATTGTGGTATCTCGCTTTCTTTGAAACAGCAAGCCTAAAGTCTTCAGGGAGAAGGAAAATTAATAAAAACCTCTTTGGCTTAACTCCTCACAGCCTGGGAACTCTGGTGATCCAGTTAAGAAGCACTGACCAAGTGAGTTTTAAATTATACAACGGTCAGAGACATGGGAATGATGTCAATGGCAACAGATCGCTGACGGCCCTGGGCCACTCTCCCAGCCTGCTCACTCGCTCAGCGAGTGTCTTGAGGCTTCTTATTTCCACCATTAATAAGGTCTCACTATTTGGGAGGTAACATTTGAACATCCCTCTTGGTTTTGTACGGCAGGGCAGTTGCCATTTTAACTGTAATAAAACCTTTCAATATACTCAGAAGAGCAAGTGAGCACAAGGATGAGTCAGGGATGGAAACAATCTGCAGTGTCACCCACAGAATTCATAAGGAAAGAGAGAAGCAGAGAGAGGAATCCAGTAGACCCTAGGAGTTCTGAACACTTAATTAAAACAGTAAGATTTATACATGTGCCGTACATTTCATAGTCCTTCAGAGCTGTGGGGTATAAATCCTGTCCCAGTATGTTATAAAGTTTCTTAAGTGCCAATGGCAAAATTTAGTGTTTATATGCTTTTCTTCTAAATCATCCATGCATCCTAAGTAGTGTGTGTGTGTGTGTGTGTTTACAGGGGATTGAACCCAGGGGCATTCTAACTCCGAGCTACACCCTGAGCCCTTTTTATTTTTTTGTTTTTTGAAACAGGGTCTCACTAGGTTGCTGACAGTCTTGCTAAATTGCTGAGGCTGTTTTCAAACCAGAGATCTTCCTGTCTCAGTCTCCCAAATACTGGAACTACAGGCTGAGAATTATAGACCAACACACCCAGCCCTAAATAATCTCTTTTGCAATCATAAAATCTCCTCACAACTCACATAGAAAATTCAAGCTTCATTATACTTCTAAATTCCTCCTAATCGCATGAGCTTATAATCGCATGAATAATAAGCCCTTAGTAAACTCTTAGTAAACTTAGTAGCTCTGATGTCTTTCTGTATCCTACTCAGCCTAGCTGGCATTTATATTCATCCACAAAACAGATAAAGAGAGGAATTGATTACCCACCCTATAAAATATTTGAACAACTTAAGGGAGTTTCCTGGGAACCTTACTGCTAGTAATGTGCTTCTTTCTCCTATTCAGAGTCAGTCTATAACATATAGTTCTCCAAAAGGCCTTTTCTTGGTTTTCTAGCTCTGTTATAACAAAGTACCACAAACCGGGTGGCTTAAACAACAAAAATTGTCTCAGTTCTGGAAGCTAGATGTCTGAGATAAGGTGTTGACAAGATTGGTTCCTTCTGAGGCTATAAGGAAAGAATTCCTCCAGGCCTCCCTCCTTGGCTTGCATCTGGCCATCTTCTCCCTGTGTCTCTTCCCGTTGTCTTCCCTCTGTGCATATCTCTTGGTTCAAATTTCCCCTAGACACCTGTCTTAGTGGATTAGGGCCCACCCTAATGACCTCACTTCAATTTGATTAACTCTGTAAATTCCATCTCTCTAAGTAGGGTCTCATTCTGAAGTATTAGAGGTTAGGGCTTTGGTATATAAATTTGAGGGAAGCAAAATTCAACCCATAACAATCATCTATCCAAACTTTCATGGTAAACACTGATGATGCCAGCATGCAATTGTGGTTTGCCCTCTGAGAAGTAAGGATGCAAAACCCACAGGATCAACCATGGGTCATCTCATCTATATCTTTTGCAGGAAGCCATCAGAATAATCCTCCCAAGTAAGTATCCTGTGATGGAAAATGAAATTTATTGCAATCTGGTTACTTGTAAAATACTTTTCTTCTACATGTATATGATGTGTTCTCTGCTGTACAATATTATGAAATGGTGAAACTAAAACCACAACAGGAAATTATCTGTGAATACAGTAACTTTGGCTTTTCCTTTACCATCCTCTGCTAAGGTATTTATTTATAAGCTTAATTCTCTTTCTGTGCATTAAACATGGAAATAATAATATGGATTTGGGTGTGGTGGTACACACCTATAATCCCAGTACTTGCAAGGCTGAGACAGGAGAATCACAGGTTCAAGGCCAGCCTCAGAAACTTAGGGTGACCCTGTTTCAAAATAAAAAATAAAGGGATTGGGGTATAGCTCAAAGGTAGAATGCCCCTGGGTTAAATCCCAGCACCAAAAAAAAAAGAGATAATAATATAGTCTTATCACCATCTTTCATAGGTCCCAGAATCCTCTGTTCCTCCTGGTTGTCACAACCACATACTCAACAACCAGTAACATGGCTATAAGGTTATTTTCCTTACAAAGAGCTCAGCCACAATCCTGCTAAAAGAATGCAATCTAGTCCATAGAGATGGGTCATTGTGCTTGATTACCCTGGTGAGGATAAAGTTGAAGCCCTCTTTTATTTTTATTTATTTATTTATTTATTTATTTATTTTGCAGAACTGGGGATGGAACCTAGGGGCAATCTACCTCCAAGCTACACCCCCAGTTCTATTTTTTATTCTTTAGTTTGAAACAGGATCTCAGTAAGTTGAAGAGGGCCTAAGTAGCTGAGGCTGGCTGCGAACCTGCGATCCTCCTGTCTCAGCCTCCCAAGTACTGGGATTACAAGGGTGCACCACCACGCCCGGTTTGAGGCCCTCTTTTACAAACCTCTTGTCTTGGGACACAACTCCATTGAGCCAATGAGGAACAAGGACACACTCCTTGAATAAATTGAAAACCCAGTCAGAGAAGGAATCTTCCTCTCCAAAGAAAAGAAATAACAGCTCAAAGCCACAAAGATACTCCTGAATGCTCTATTTGAAAAATGAAGTCACCAGCAGTATCCTGAGATTTCCAGATGCATGGTTCCAGACATCTTTGAATACACAAAGCATCTACCCTTGACAGAGACCTCGCACTAAGAGGACAACTATCTCTGCTAGAGTCTGCTTTCTTTGACTAACTCAAATTATAAATGTATAAAGTTAGCTGGACTTGGTGTATACCTGTAATCTCAGTACTGGGAAGGCTGAGACAGAAGGATTGCAGGTTCGAGACCAGCCTCAGCAACTTAAGGAGACCCTTTTTCAACTTAGAAAAATAAAATAAACAGTACTTAGGGTATAGTTAGTTCATAGGTAGAATGCCCCTGGGTGCAATCACCAGTACCATACACATACAAAAATAGAAACAGAGATGAAAAACATTATATGTAAAATAAAAATATCACTAGATAGAATTAATAGATTCAATGAATTTCAAGATAGCAGTAGAAATTACGTAAAAAATAAAGCATGGAGAGAAAAATCAATGAAAAATTTTAACAGAGCCTCGGTGATCACTGAATAAGAGTAAAAACTTTAATATAAGTGTAATTGAAGTTCTAAAAGAAGGAGGGAGATAGAAAAATATTTAAATAAATAATGGTTGACAATATTCCAATGTTTATGGAAACTATTACCAGGTCTCTCTCCTAGGAGTGCATAAAATCTATAGGAGAAGAGTTTTCAATACAATTAGGAAAAAATCCTTCCATTACAGAGTAACAGGGTCTAGAATTGTCTGTCCTCCTTAGCAAACAACTAAGAAGAAGAATGAAATACAGTAACTAACTATTTAAGAGAGTAAGCAAATGCCCAAACAGAAAAAAATACAAAGAAAACCACACTAAAGGTGGTTTGGCTAAAGGGCAACATAATAAAAATTGTTTATAGCCAGTAATAAAGAGAAGATCTTTAAAAAAAAAAAAAGAAAAGAGCCTGTGGAGAAATGTCACATTAAATATAAAAAAGAAGGATAAGAATACCACAGACTTCTCTTTAAAAACTGTGTAAGCCAGGAGACAAGAAACCAGAATCTAAAAGGGCTGAATGAGAGAATAAACAAAGCTTCATAGGAGACAAAAGCAAAAATAGACAAATGGGGCGGCATCAAACTTAAAAACTCTTGGTCATCAAAGCAGGCAAACAGAAGATTAAAAATGCAACCTACAACCTACAATATTTGAGAGAATATTTGCAAATCATGTGTCTGATAAGGAGATAATGTCTAGCAAATATACAGAAATCTTGCAACCAAACAACAAAACAAATAACCCAGTTGAAAAATGGGCAAAACACTTGAATAGTCATTTCTTAAACTATAACATATAAATGGCCACAACACATATGAAAAAATGTTTAACATCTCCAATCATCAGAGAAATGCAAATCAAAACCACAAACACAGTGAGAACCTGGCATGGTGGTACACGCCTGTAATCCCAGTACTTGGGAGGCTGAGACAGGAGGATCACAAGTATGAAGACATCCTTGGCAATGTAGGGAGACTCTCAGCAACCTAGAGAGACCCTGTTTAAAAATAAAAATAAAATAGGACTGGGGGTATAGCTAGGAGGTAGAATGCCCCTGGGTTCAATCCCCGGTAACACAAAAAAAAGAGGGAGGGAGGGAGGGAGGGAGGGAAGGAAGGTAGGAAGGAAGGAAGGAAGGAAGGAAGGAAGGAAGGAAGGAAGGAAGAAAGGGAGGGAAGGAAGGAAGGTCCACAGTGAGATATCATTGAAAACCACTAGGATGGCTACTGTGAAAACCAAAAGAGAAAATAACAAATGTTGATAGGGATGTGAGAAGTTGGAATCCTGGCTGGTTGTTGGTGGGATTGTAAAATGACATAACTGCTATGGAACAGTACAGCAGTTCCTCAAAAAATTAAGAATAGAATTAAGATATGATCCAGCAATCTCTTCTGGGTATATGTATCAAAGAGTTGAAAGTAGTGTCTTAAAAAGATATTTACACACCCATGTTCATAGCAACACTTATCACAATAACCAGAAAGTAGAAACAACTCAAATGCCCACAAATGGATGAATGGATAAATGAAATGTGATATATACATATACTGACCCTGCAGCCTTAGAAGGGAAGGAAGTCTTTTCAGGTGCTGCAACATGGATGAACCCAGAGGACACTGTGCTAAGTGAAATAAAACAGTCATGAAAGGACAGGTACTATATGACACCACTTATATGAGGTATATAAAGGAGTCAAATTCATAGAAATAGCAAACAGAATGGTGATTACCTCATGAGGAGAGGATAAAGAGGGCAGTTGTTTAGTGGGTATAGAGTCTCAATTCTTCAACATGACCTTATTATGGAGGTCTTTTTCACAGCAATATAAATATACTTAAAAGCTACTGAATTGTAAACTTGCAAATGAACTATATACTTAAAAATTGTTAAGATGATAAACTTTATGAAATGTGTTTTTATAACAAAAACAGAAAAAACAAATGCCAACCTAGAATTCTATATCTGGTGAAATATATCTTATAAATGAGGACAAAATGAAGAAGACTTTTTGAGAAGCATGAAAACTAAGAAAATTCCACCAACTAACCTGCCCTATAAGGATGTTCTTCAAGCAGAAGGAAAATCATACCATATGGAGATCTGGATCTACACAAAGGAATTAAGAGTGGTAGAAATAGTAAATACATGGATAATTTTTTAAAAAAACTCTTATTTCTAATTTTAAAATTGACTTAAAAGTAATTGACTAAACATAAACAATAACTACATCTTTACATATGTAGAGATAAAATTTGTGCAACAATAGAATCAAGCATATGAGAGAGAAATGAAGTATACTCTTCAAAGATTCATAAGTTATATGCAAAGTTATATAATATTATTTGAAAGTCAGCTGTGATGAGTTGCAAATGTGTATTTTGAGCCCCCAGAATAGTTTCTGAAAATATAAAACAAAGAAATATAACTAAGAAGCCAGTAGCGGAATTACATCCTGAAAGATGCTCATGTAATCCAAAAAGGAAGCAGAAAAATGGGAACTGAATAAAAGGTCCACATAATAAACAAATAATAAATAGTATATTTAAAACTAATCATGATGCCAATTGCATTAAATATAAAGGACCTAAACACAGCAATAAAAAGATAGAGATTATCAGAGTAGATTAAAAAAGCAACCTTCAACTATATGGTACCAAGAAACTCCTTTAAAATATAATGATACAGATAGTATAAAATAAAAGTTGAGAAAAGAAACTACCATGCAAAAACTACTCATAAGAAAACTAGAATTTCTATATTAATATTATAATAGCTGTAACTGTCTCCATTAGCCAAGTGCCAGCAAGGCCTCATTCTGTTCTGAGTGTGACTTTGCAGACTCGCCTGCTTCTATTCACACTGCTACTAGCCAGTCTAGCCCAGCCCATGACCTTCAACTCTGAACCCCACCCCTGCCCTTGGCAGATTTCTCTTAGATCCAGACTCCATTCCACTGCAGGATGCTGGGAGGCCGCTCTGCTTTTGACAGAGCCACATGCCTTCTTGGTTAAAAACAGAACCAGCCCCATATACGTCAAACTCTCTGAAACACAAGTTATAAAGATACCTAGGGTGTGGGTAAGGGTTTCCAAAACCTGCTGGACAGTAACTCAAAGCACATCCAAGAGAATGTGAAGAAACCTAATAGGCTGACAGGTAGATGAATACCCCTAAATTAAAGATACTGTTTGGTGTTTTCACTCGAGACATCCCCCTCTTTGATTGAGGGCTTTCTGCTTTTGTTTAAGTGTTGAATGTTACGCTTTTCTAAATAAACCTTATCTGAGTGCTGCACTTGCTGTCTGCGATCTCATTCTTGATTTCAGTGAGACAATGGTCCTGGTGCACACGAGACACCTAATTAGGCACATCATCATGCTTGTACAGCACTTTGAATTTTTAAGAATATTTTCAGTCATTTTATCATTTCTGGTATCCTCTGGAGATTATGAGCAATAGGTGGTGGAGTCAGACTGACAGGGTTTAAATACTTATTACCCTATCAAGGTCACTTACTAACTATTCAAACTTTGGCCAGTTACTTAAACTCTTTAAGTTTCTATTACTTGTAGAGTAGTAGATAAGTAGACTTTCAATTAAACGTAGAAAAAAGAGAGTCACAGGTATTCAAGGTGGCTGACGTCATATACAAGTAATAAATCATGGATTACAATTCCAATTTTTTTATGTGTATTTCATCAGTATTCACCACTTCCGCTACTATTCTAACATCTCCTGCCAAGTGTGTTAGGCAACTTTTAAAATGGCTTACAGTGATTCCCACTTCCTGGTATTTGTAATTTTTTGCAATCCCTTCCCCTTTAGTGTGTGCTAGATATAAAGACTTGTTTCTAACAAGTAAACCATAGCAAACTATTAGGATATCATTTCTGTGATTAGATTTTAAAAGACTGTGTTCTCTCTCTCTCTCTCCCTCCCTCCCTCCCTCTCTTTGTTTGCTTGCTTTCCTAAAGTAAAATCCCACACTGTTGAAAAGTGCCCACATAGCCAGGAATGGCGGTCTCTGACCAATATCTAGGAAAAAACCAAAGATGTCAGTCAACCCACAGGGAGCTGTCTTCCATGTGAGTGAGCCTGGAAGTGACTCCTCCCTAACCAAGCAAGCCTCGAGATGAGCCACACCCAAATTCTTCACTCACAGAAACTGCAAGATGGTGTGTGTGTTGGTTCAAGTCTGATCAAGTCATCCCTAAGCCTAAAAACTTGCAAGAGCTTCTTCTTCTTTCAGAATAAAACTCGAAGTGCTTAAAGGATCTAAAAGATCCCACCTTTTGCTCTGCCCTCAGATCCTACTGGCTCACCTGCACCCCTGCCCAGCAGGCCTCTTTGCTGTTCCTTGCACATCTCCGTTGTACTGTAGCCATGCATCTAACTCCATTGCCTCTTTCAAATATAAATGTCCTCTTCTCGATGAGGCCTAACCTGACCATCATGTTGGAAATCGTTACGATTTCTCTTTCCCCAGTCTACTGTTCTTCATCCACAGCAGAAATTACCTTCCAATTTGCTGCATATTTAAATTATTTATTATGTCTATTTTTTTGTGTGTGTGTGGTACCGGGGATTGAACGCAGGGGCATTCTACCTCCGCGCCACACCCCCAGCCCTATTTTTTTATACTTTATTTTGAAACCAGGTCTCACAAAGTTGCGGAGGGCCTCACTAAGTAGAGAGAGAGAGACAAGGAGAGAGAGAGAAAGAGAGAGCTGAGGCTGGCTGCGAACCCGGATCCTCCGGTCTCCGCCTCCCAAAGTACTGGGATTACAAGCATGCGCCACCACGCCTGGCTTATGTCTATTTTTAATGGTTCTTCCTCTAAAATAAATGTAGACTCCGAGAGGTAAGAGATCCTTGTCTCTTTTTTTCAGTTTAACAACAAATAACTAAATAGCTACCCTGGTCTAAATAATAATCTACAGTTTAGGATTGTTAAAAAGTTAAATCATGTTTGGCTTGATTACCTTTCCAAGGAAACAGAACTTTAAAATTAAAAAAAGAAGGAGATATACCTGTGATCCCAGTACTTGGGATACTGAGACAGGAGAATCATAGGTTCCAGGCCTGCCTCAGCAACTTAGCAAGGCCCTCCGTCACTTAGTAAGACCCTGTTTCAAAATAAAAAATAAAATAGAGCTGGAGGTATGGCTTGGAGGTAGAATGTCCCTGGGTTTAATCCCCAGTAACACACACACACACACACACACACACACACACACACACACACACAAAGGGGGAGAAGGAAATTAAAAAACAAAAACACTGATAAAAGCAAGAACAACATTTCCTTAATACACAAAAGCTCCCAAGCTCATATATGAAGATATGTGATAAGCAATAATGATACCTGCCTGCTGAAGGGGGCTTTATTCTACTACACCCCTCTCCTGTGTGAAAGTATGAAACAGTCCCGAGGCACCCTTGACTTTATCAGAGCTTACTTGTTAAGCAGCAATTCTGTTCCATTGTTTGGTTTTATGGGTCTGTGTCATACCTAGATGGGAAAACCAATTCTTCAGTAACAGAAGCAGGATTCAGCTTGCCAGGTGCCCACAAATAAAGACCTCTTTTATTCTGCTCATTTCCTCAACTGTGGTTAGCAACCTCATCCCCAAGGCAGCCTTTGTGCTCAAGTGGGGACCAGTAAGTGTTACCTCCACATATGTGAAGTGCAGGGATCCCCCACTGTGTGACTAATGGGCTGCAAAACCTAAGAGTCCCAAATGGAGAAATACCTCTGTGCTCTGATACTGAAACCTGGGCTTCTAGCTGGAGGGCACCTCCTGCCCTTCCCCTCCTACCCAGGTGCACAAGCCTACACACACACACACACACACACACACACACACACACAGGCAGTGATCTTTTCCAAAGCTGCCTTGGACTCTCTTGCAACTAACAGCTATGTAGTGACAAGAGAGGACAGAAGAAATTGAATGATTAAGATCTAACTTTTTAAGGCTGATTGAAATGCTTTCTGGCAATAATTGAACACATACACATCTTGGAGTACTTTGTTTGACAAGAGAAGGGAAGGCAAGAGAGCTCTTGATGAAGGACATCAAGTGACTCCAACACGAGTCCACAGAGTCCACACAGTTCTTGGCCAAACAACTTGTGGGGCCTCTGATGAGATCCAAGGCGAGACAGCCAAGCCACTGAGTCAGCTGCAAAACAGAGGGCTGGTTTCTTGGATGTATGGGCGGATCTGCCGAGAGGGCTGTGCCAGAGCTGACCCCTTCCAATGCAGAGCAGCCCTGGGCCTAGCGATGCACCCATGGGTGAGGGAAGGGGAGAGAGAAGAGAAAGAAGGGGGCAGGAGGGATGTGTGGAGGCTCTACATTGTCCTGAAGAACAACAGATTCACCCAACGGCTTACAAAGCAGCCAGACCCTGTAACAGGCCTGGGCCTGGTCTCTGTCCTCGATGGCCACTACCCCCTCTGCCAGGAACATCACTCTTCGGGGTGAACTTCATCTACTCAGAAAACTATGTACTGGAGAACCTTGTGTGTGTGTTGTGGGGGAGCGAGGACACAGCCGGAAACAAGACAGGCAAGGTTCTCGCCCGTCATGGAACAACCCAAGACATAATCTGTAGGTTCAAATGCCAGAATCACTTGGCCTAGGTTTGCATCAAGTTTCTCCCACTTCTCAATTCTGTGACTTTTAGAAAATTCACTTAATTTTTCTAAGCTTTAGAAACTTAGCTTTTCTAATTTTCTCATTTGTAAAATGGGGATACAAACATGACTTACCTCCAAGAGCTTTTGTGAGGATCAGGGCATATTAATGTCAAGTACTTTAAAGCCTAACATCTACTGTGTCAGGCACATAGCAGACACTCAATAAATGCTCGCTATTGTCAACTATTACTGTCACTATCTGCTGGCACCGTGCAAGGTGCTGGGTGTGCCGCAGAGAATGAAACACAGGGTCCATGTTATCGTGAGATTTACATTTACTGGAGATGACAGACAATAGACAAATAATCAAAGAAATGTAAGTCAGACAATACAAGTCATATAGAGAAAAATAAAGGAATAATGAAATGAACCTAGATGGAGAATAAAAGAAGAGAAATAAGAGTAATATGAATAAAGCAATTAGCTTCTCTAACACATCAGAACCCTAACTTCAAAAAATGGAAGAGAATCACCCCACTCAGCTCCCTTTTTTCATGCAGAAGAAAATAACTATCTCGGAAGGCAGTTCTGCTGAGTCCTTGAAATGCCTGAGAGCTGGGAAAATTATCATTACTTATTTTCTCTGAGATTACTATTATTGGTGCCATTCAGCATCTTCTACTACAAGTCTGCTTTGTATCCTAGCAATTTCAAGATACCCTCTTTTGAAAAGTTCTACATACAACATATAGTGAGGCACCATCTTTGTTGTTTTGACTCTATTGACAATAAAGGGTCTGAAAAAATAAAAACAAAGATCAACGAATGTCATCTCTACCACATAGCCACAGGGCCCCGAATCAATGTGGAAGTGGAACAGTGCCCTGACTTTGCAAGGAGCAGCATGCAGAGAATATTCAAGTCGAGGAAAATCAACAGTAAGACAAAACAGAGTATGTCTCAATGCTCTTATCAGTACAGTCCCCAGAGAGTGCCCGTAAGTGGTTCTAAAGTGGAATTAATTATTCAGAGACAAGGAGAACTCCCCGTCACAGTTTTATTTACCTTCATCACCTGCTGTTTGCTCTGAGTTGCTTAATGTTATAATCATGTCTCCTGTGATGCAGGATTTGGGTTGCTTTGTGGCCACATGTGTAAAGTATTATGTCTCCACATCAAATGTAAATGTGGCCTCCCTTAGTGGAAACCGATGTCCTGTCCCTAGAATGAGACCATGTTGATCCTGTGAGCATATGAGAGTCAAGTCTACAGGGAGTCTTCAAGGGGGAAAAAAGGCCTTAAAAGATCCACAGGGAGGGAAAAGGGAGTCGTCACTGAGTCCTTTCATGGCACTTGGCCGTTATTGCTCTGCACCAAAAGCAATATATTTTTAAAAAAATAATAAAAGCATTACTGATTTGCAATATTGGTCCAAAGAGCTTGTTTTGCTTTATCCATGCAAAAACAATGAGGGAAATCTTCAACAATCTAACAAAAACTGAGAACCCCAAAGTTCCCTTTGTGTGTATGGGAACACAGCAAAAATATTCATCCCTAGACGAGGGACAGGCGTGAGGGATGGGAACAGTGGAGCCCCACAGGCCTGGCCTTCTGAGGCCCACCCTCCCCCACACTCATTTTTTTGTTTATTTGTTTTTTATTTTTTGTTCTGGTACTGGGGGTTGAGCCCAGGGGTATTCCACCTTCAAGCCACAGCCCCAGCCCTTTTTATTTTTTATTTGGAAACAGAGTCTCGCTAAGTTGCTGAGACTGTCCTTGAACCTGTGATCCTCCTGTCTCAGCCTCCTACACACTGGGATTATACCACACCGACCTCCCCACACTAGGTTTTAATGCTCCTCAATCACTTTCTTGAATTTCCTAGTAAGTCCAGCTCTGCGACTGCATAGGGGATGTGGCACCTCAGCACCTCCCACACCTTGGGGACAGGTTTTCAGCCAGCTGTCCCCAACTTCTGACACTCTGGACCCCATCTGGTTCCCCCTCCTTGCTCCCTGAATAGCTATAGCCGCTGCTCTCTGTGGGGACCACTGGATCAAGACCACAGAGAGGGGCCAGCTTTCTGCTACCCTGTTCCACCCAGAAGGTGCCTGGGCTCAGGGACCCAGGCCAGGAGCACACACAGCCACATTCCCCTCCCAACACCCCCGGCATGTGCCCCAAGGAGGCGCATGGCACTGGCAGTACCACCACATGCTAGGCAGATGCCTCTGCGGGGGTCAGCCTCGCCCACCCCGATCCAGCTCCTGACTGCTCCTCGAGGCTGCCGTCCCCATGGGGCCGCCATCACTGGGGGTTGGGGCTGTGGACTGAGAAACTGGGATTGACTGGGAAGGGGTCTCAGTGCTGATGTGCCCTGGCACTTCTGAAAGTCTATACTCAAAGAACAAAACAAAACATTAAATACCAATGAAAAATATTATCATCAGCAAAGAGACAGACAGTGAAAGCAAGGCAAAAGTTTTATATTTTATTACCATTAAGGGCATCTTTCCTTAA
The DNA here is from genome assembly GCA_004027185.1 of Glis glis. Taxonomy (NCBI): domain Eukaryota; kingdom Metazoa; phylum Chordata; class Mammalia; order Rodentia; family Gliridae; genus Glis; species Glis glis. Next base: position 94,378 of record PVJS01000771.1, read on the forward strand.
TGCTTGCTTTCTCTTTCCTTATTGTCATCATTGTCATTGTTTTTGTTGTTCTCCACAACACCCCCAGACATTTTAAATTTTTTTATTTTTTATTTTGAAACAGGGTCTTGCTAAGTTGCTGAGGCTGGCCTCTAACCTGCAACCCTCCTGTCTTTGCCTCCCCAGTACTGGGATCACAGCCTGTGACACGGCACCTGGCACTGATTTCTTGTGTTTGGAACAAGAGGCCTCACATTTTTCATTTTGCACTGGGTGCTGCAAAGTACACAACCTGCCCTGTCTAGACCACATACCAAGGCTATGCTAGCTAACACAAGCACTCTGGCTCTGGAGCCAGCCTGCCTGGACATACCCCGCTCTACCATGTGTGTCCTGGACTGTGCATTTTACACCCCTGCCTCTATTTACTCCTTTATTAAAGGGGATAGTAACATCTTATTCACCTTCCTGATAACACATGAAATACTTAGCACAAGCAGAACACAGTGGCGCACACCTATAATTCCAGTACTTGGGAGGCCGATACAGGAGGACTGCAGAGTCGAGGCCAGTGTATGGTGACTTAGCAAGATATTGTTTCAAAATAAAAAAATAAAATAGGGCTTGTGGTGTAGCTCAAAGGTGGAATAACCCTGGGTTCAATCCCCAGTACCTGGAACATGATAAGAATTCAGTAATGTTGGTAATTATTATTTCCTGAGTCTAAGCAGTAAATACAATTATTTACTGAATAATTCTAAATACAATTATTTACTGAATAATACAATTATTTTCGTTTTGCAGATGAAAAACCAAGGCATAGTAGAAAGTACCTTTCCCTAGTCCTGAGTAGCAGAGCCAAGATGAAAATCTCTGCTCACTCTGGCTGCAAGTCTTCCCAGTAACCATGCAGCCTGCGGCTTTGCACGATACACAACCACGGAATACCTGGAGTTATGTGCAGGATGCTGAAGCTGCTCTCCGCAGAAGAGGCCATGGACCGAGCTCTTTTCAGATCAAGTTCCTTGCCTTTGGATACGCAGTGGCTAACACGATACCTAGAACAGAGTAGGTGCTCGGAAAATGTTGACCAAAAATGAGTGGAAAGTGAACAATACTTTGAAAGCTGCATTTTAAAAAATTTTCCCCACAATCGCATACCCAAATGGCAGAGGAGAGGAAGTTTATACTGGACATGCGAAGGGGAGAGAGCGCAGTGCTTGCTGGGAGAGGAAATCGATGCTCAGACATCAGACTGCACTTTCTTCTTCAATGTTCCATTTTAACTGAAATAATTTTGAGTGTTTGGTATTCTGCTGAGTGTTTTTTTAAGGAAAATAATGAGATAGTACCAAAATATTTGAGCAAGTGCATTTTCCATGAAAATATGCCATATATAAAAGACATAGGGTACCCTGCGAATGGTCATCAAAAAGTCCAGTTTGCAAACCATGGCCCTAGAGCATTCAAACATGCATTTCCAAGAATTGCATGTCACTTACCATAGCATCACCTATCAGCAGACCTTTCCCAACACACACACACACACACACACACACACACACACACACACACACACACACACTTCATTTTATAAGGACTCAATATCCCCAAGGACTGCTTAGCTCAGCAATCATAATTTCCCATTCCAGCAGAGCCTGATGTATGCACAGATCACAATCCAGGAATGCACGGAGACAGTCCTGGGAATATGACTCTCCCCAAAACTTCTGCCCCTTCCAGAACTGATTTGCAGCACTTCTCAGAACTTCCCAGCCACAGATCCTAGGTGGCACCACATGAAGACAAAGAAGCACATCAGGTTTTCCCAGACCCTTCACAGTACGATCCTTACCTGCTTTTCTAATTTCATTTTCTTACCACATTCTTCTGCATTCTAAGCTCCACCACACGATAATCTTTGAATGTGCCACTTCTTCCAACCCTAAAACATAGCGTATGTCATTTCCTCAGCTTGGCATGCCTTCTTTCTTCTTCCTTCTATCTGCCTCTGAACTCCTACTCATCCTTCAAAACAGGGCAAATGTTCCTTTTCTTTCAGGAAACTTTGCTCTTCCAAGAAGAGTTAGTTTCCTTTTTCTTCAGAGGCAAAAACTGTCCATAGGGAGGCAGTGTGGTTCACATGAAAGGGAGCAAGCTTGAAGCCAGGTAGACCTGGAGATGACTTCCAGCTGTTTCTTACAGCTTGGGCAAGTTTTTTAACCTGAGTCCCTTTTAAATAAAGGGGTAAATGGAAATAAAATTGCATGCCTTGCAGTTCCTAGAAAAGGTAGGAACTCAAGATATTGATAAAATGGATTCATGCAGATTAGAGAAACTGTGATTATCACAAGGTAGAAATTTTCTTTCTCATTCAAAATCAAAATAGCTGGGAAAGCGGGACCCTGAGTGATTGGGACTCATCTGGGGATTTCTCCTAAGAGAGCATGAGCAAGCTGCTGCCCAGTTGCTCAACATGATTTCGCCTCCACCTTTCTGACCAGACATGTAGGGAAATTCTACACACGACCACCCTCTCCCATCTATTAGGCCTTCTCCACACTCATTTGTCTTCACAATAGGGTCTGAGTGCCAGGGAAAGAGGCAGCGAGGTGGGCCTGAGGAGAACTTGCCAGCACCTCTGTCCCGTACTCCTCACAGGGGCTCAGGGCTGATGGCAAGGCCACCAACCCGCAGAGGAGCTGGCCAGAGACCCCGGGCCTGCTTGGCCACAGCCTGGAAGTGGCTGGGTTTATGCAGGGGGACGGGCCAAGGGCACCACATCCCTCACACAGAGGATGGAGCCACACAAGGGACCGGTAGTCAGTCTCATCTGGGGCCTAACTGTTCCCCTTCGCCAACTCCTCATTAAAAAGTCCCCACTGCTGCTACGGCTCCCCTTTGGGGTCAGGTCACAAAAGGAGCCAAGCACTGAGCAGGCTTTTCTCTGGGAAGTGAGTTTGCCCTTAGAGCACAGGAGGAGAGCAGTGGGGATCCAGCAATGCTCGGTCTCCAACAGGTGTGATATATGCAACCTTTTCTCACTATGTAAAAGGACAAGCCAGGCATGGTGGCACACACCTGTATCCCAGTACTTGGGAGTCTGAGACAGGAGGATTGCAGGTTCTAGGTCAACCTCAACAACTTAGCAAGACTCTGTTTCAAAATAAAAAGGGTCGGGGGTGTAGCTCAGAGGTAGAACACACCCAGTACCAATAAAATAAAATAAAAAGACAAAGCAAGTCATATGGCCAGGCTGCTGTTTGGGCATTACCAAGAAAGTGAAAGGCAGTATTGGAAATCACAAGCAATTACTGTTTAAATCAGTTCTTTTCAACTTCTGAACTGTGTGAGCAGTCAGTTGTGAAGTGTGTTGTAATTCACTATTAATGATCAAGTACTCAAGTTTTTTGATAATTGACATTTTTCAATGACTGGGGTAAATTCAACTATATTCTTTAAATACTAGCATGCTTTCTTCCTTATTCACATTCTGATGTTTTGAATAGGCGAGAAAGGGGCGGGTTGTAGCTACTCCCGAAAAAATCCTCTATTTTTTTACACCCATGGGTATATGTCATATGAGCTTTGACTTATGTGTGTACCATGGCCAGAAAACAGGTTTATATTGTTGCAAATAATTACACGTGTGTTTTTGCTAGCCACACAGTAAGCATTCCAAGAAAAAGAACCATATTTCTCCTTTTCTTGTATTGATTCCAGCTTAGTCTCATATTATTAAAAGATGTCATCATTTAACACAAGTAAGGAACTTTTTTCCCTATTAAGGACCATCCATGGGGTTGAGGGGAAAATCTAATAATGAGCACACACATTATGATGTGAGACTACAACACACCAATAAAAGTATATTAAAATAATAATAAGCCAGACGTGGTGGCACGCGCTTGTAATTCCAGTACAAGACAGGAGGATCACAGGTTAGCGGCCAGCCTCAGCTACTTAGTGAGACACTGTTTCAAAAATAAAGAATTAAAAATAGGGCTGGTGGGGTACAGCTTGGCGGCAGAATGCCCCTGGGTTCAATCCCCAGTACTGCAAAATAATGATGATGATGATGATGATGATGATGATGATAATGAGCATATACTACAAAAATTGTATGGAGATATGGAGAAATGAAAAGTATTTTATCTGTTAATTTTCTAAGTTATAAATAGGGTTAAATGACAGGGTGAGAGTTTCCCAACTCACTTCACTGAGATATGCAAACAGAAAATATTTTTTGAATACTCATGGTAGAGCTTGTGGACCACCAAGAAAGAAATAGCTTTAGTGAATTTGTCCAGGCCAGAAGAAATGGGTTGCAGACAGTGTCTACCGATGAACGTTTTCTGACTCTCACCTAGAACTGGGCGGTGGCAGTGCACGCAGCACAGTAAGGCTTGCAGTCAAGAATTCTGCAGAGTCGAGAGACAAAAGCCACTCACCCTTCCCAGAGGCAGAGCTGAGTCTTCAGGAGTTCTTCAGAAGAACTATTTGTTCAGTCACTGGAATAAAATTTACTTCTCTTAATTTCAACTCATCTATTTTGAGGATACATAGTTTCTGGGATACACACTTTTTAAAATAAGGAAGTGGAGAAGGGAAAAAGGATGACTGAGGAAGGAAACAGTTCAAATAATGCTATCTCCATCCGTGAAGGTGTCACAGCCAATCTCACTAACATGTACGGGGCGGGGGGCAGGGTAGGAAGCAGAGGGAAACACGCCAAGTTCTGTGTGTGTGTGTTCGTGTCACTTTGAACCTCACTGTGATGTATAATTACAACACACCAATAAAAGTATAAAATACAGAAAACATGCAAGAATCCTTAGATATTCTGTTCCTAACTTAAAACATAAATGCGTGAGAAATCAGAGTTTACATTTATAGTGATAGCTGCTCCTAAGCAAGTGAGGAAAGAAGAGGCTCCTCCTCCTTCTCCTCCTCCTCCTCCTCCTCCTCCTCCAACTCCTCCTCTCCCCTTGGTACTGGGGATTGAAGCCCTTTTTATTTATTTTTTTAATTTTGAAAGAGGTTCTGGCTAAGTTGCTGAGGGTCTCACTAAATTTCTGAGGCTGGTCTCAGAGGTAGAATGCCCCTGTATTCAAAAGAAAGGAAGGAAGGAAGGAAGGAAGGAAGGAAGGAAGGAAGGAAGGAAGGAAGGAAGGTGTCCAGGGCCGAGGCCTGTTTTAGAGGCACACTGAGATTATCATCTTGGACCAGCCCAGTTTGGATACATGGTATTTGGCTGGGCGGGATCTGTCCACAAACAGACACACTCCAAGGGACCTGGTGTAATCTTCAAGGTGCTAATGGTCAATCCCTCCTTCCCCTAAGCTTGTCACATAATTGCTGATCCCTGTTTGATTAATCCTTACCGAAACCTGAGATAATTGCTGATCTCTGTTTGGTTAATTTTTACTGCAACCTGTGATAATTGCTGATTTCTGTATTTGATTAACTTTTAAAATTCTTATAAAAATGAGGCCCTGGCTATAGAAGAGCGGGAGAATTTGCCATCTCTATCTCCTCCCCGATCCCCCAATTATTAAATGTAATTATTTTGCAAAGTACTATATCAGACTTCGTGTTGTTTCGTGCGAGACTATTGTTAGGAAGCTGCCTGGTGCAGCGACCTTCCGTGGCTGGAACCACGGAATTTAGGAAGCTGTCTGGGCAGCGACCGTCTGTGGCAGGAACCACAGACTATTTGTCAGGGAGCTGTAGGGAGCAGCAACCTTCCGTGGCAGGAACCCCAGAGCAGATTGTCCGCCGGAGCTACCGCAATAGGAAGGCAGGAAGGCAGGAAGAAAGGCAGGAAGGCAGGAAGGCAGGAAGGCAGGAAGGCAGGAAGGCAGGCAGGCAGGCAGGCAGGAAGGAAGGAAGGAAGGAAGGAAGGAAGGAAGGAAGGAAGAAAGGAAGGAAGAGAGAGAGAGAGAGAAAGAAAGAAGCAAGCTAGACAAGCCTCTGAAGACCTCCTCAAAACAAAAACTTGATGTATATGCTATTGAAGTCAATAGAAATGGAATAAAAATAAATCTCAATGGTACACAAAGCAAGAAAATACCAGTACTCCTAGTTCTCATAGAAACAACCAGGAACCTAAAGCAAGTAAATGATTTAAGTACAGACTTATTCCCCCATGATGCATCTCTATTTTTACTTTTAATTTTATTTATATGATAGCCGATTGACTGCAAGAAAGATCTGAGTCAGATAGAACCTTGACTTTCTTTCTATGAATGGTAGCCTGTGTGCTAAATCCATCCTAAAGACTACCAATGGTGCCAGCACATCTAGTAAAGTGAAAATATTTGAAAGTAATTGGGAATAATTACTGTTATTACAGGGTACAGGTATTTAATTCTTCCAAGGGAAACAATTTCACATAGATCCTTTCAGGTAGGGTTGATGCATGAAATGTATTTGGAAAGGCAGAGCACTTAGTTTTTCATGGCGGAAACCTTTTTCTCCACTAAGGACAGATTTCTGCTTGGAAGACAGAGGACACTGGCTACATTTTTGGGTGCTTGTGTTGGGAGAGGTGACACTACCATATTTATTTCAATCAGGAAATGCTTCTCTTTTCCTTTAGTTCGCATCTTCCTATTTCCTCTCTGTTTAGCTTTAGCTAAGGCTAAGCCCTGAATTGTACTGGTCCTTAAGAAAAGTCCTTAGGACACTTTCCACACAACATCTAACTAGAAGTGGTAGCTTGTTGTGCACAGAAAGGCCACATCGTTTGAGTGCCCCTCCAGCCAGATGCATCTGTGAAATGGGACCCGAGGTTGAGGACACATGGGTGAGTTGCTGGCTGGGGGACAGGGAGTCAGAGCCACAGTGTCAACATAGAAGACTGGGAAGCTCGTTGTTTTATGGTGAAGATCATGACTGTCAGGCAGCCATTTGTAACAAGGACTTCACAAATACGGGGTGTTTAACCCTCTCAGCACACGAGAGGCAATACTGCTGCCTCCATTTTAGAATTGTGGAAACTGAGGCTGAGAGAGTTTGAATGACTTTCCCATGTTTACATCTGTGTGTGTGTGTGTGTGTGTGTGTGTGTGTGTGTGTGTGTCCATGAGCGCGCGCATGGTAGCAGAGCAGAGGGGGGTTACTGGGGATTGAACCCTGGGCCATTCTACTGCTGAGCTACACTCCCAGTCCTATTTTATTTTTTTATTTTGAAACAGGATTTTGCTAAATTGCTGAAGGTCTTGTTTAGTAGTTGAGGCTGGCCTCCATCCTGCAATCCTCCTGTCTTAGCCTCCCAAGTACTGGGATTATGGGCATGCACCACCATGCCCGGCTGAAATCCCCTATTCTTAACCACTCCTTTAGTTGAAGTGCTATGGAAGGTTACCTCTGAAGGATGAGTAAGAGATTGAAAGCATAGTTCTCTGAGGGTTGGGGGAAGAAGGGCTGGGAGAACTGGGGCATCTGCGGACAGAAGAAGGGGAGAGACATACTTTTCACTGTATACTCTTTTGTACATTTTTATTTTCTTTTTACCTTGTACAGTAGAGTTTCATTATTTATGGATTTCATACTTACAGATTTGCCTACTGGCTACTATTTCTTTGTTACCCCCAAATAAATACTTGCATGTTTGCACAGTCATGTGCAGAGTGTGTAGAGTGGCGATATATTTGGGATGCCCCAACAAGCACATTCCTAGCTGAGGTGCAACAGGGCGAGGCAAAGCCTTCTGGCTCCCGTTCTGGTAGAGAGCAGAGCAGAGGTGGAGAGGGCAGTGCTAGAAGCTTCTGCCCTGACCAGGTGGAAGGGTCTCGAATCTTAGGCAAGTCACTTAGCATTTCTGAACCCTGTTTTCCCTTTTGAAAAAAAAAAGATAAGAAACTGAGTTTGGTGGCACATGCCTATAATCCCAGTACTTGGGAGGCTGAGACAGGAGGATCATAGGTTCAAGACCAGTCTCAACAATTTAGCAAGGTTCTCAGTAACTTATTGAGACCCTGTTTCAAAATAAAAAGTAAAATAGAGCTGGGGGTGTAGCTCAGAGGTAGAATGCGCCTGAGTTCAACCCCTAGTACCACAGAAAATAAAAATAAATAAAGAAACTTGAATCTACTTAGATGAATTGATTTTAGGATTTAAGATGATAATCCACATGAGATGTTTAAATATGTGCATATATTTCCTCAGGCAACAATGTTTTTAGTATATGTTTACTGGTGTATTGTAATTTTACATCATAGTGAGGTTCGAAGTGGTACAGACATTCATACAGCACTTGACGTGTTTCTTTCCACACCCAACCCTGCTTCCCACACCTCCATCCCCATCCATGTTAGTGAGATTGGCAATGATACCTTCATATATGGACAGAGCATGATTTGAACTGTTCCTTCCTCAAGCCTCCTATTTCACCTCCCCACCTCCCTTCACCACACCTCTTCCACTATTCTACTGGTCTCTCTTCTCATTTATCTGAAGTCCCTTTTGTTTCCTATTTTCTTTATTGTTTCCATATATGAGAGAAAACAGACCACCCTTGACTTTCTGAGACTGGCTGATCTCACTTAGCACAATATTCTCTAGTTCCATCCACTTTCCGGAAAATGACATAATTTTGTTCTTCTTTATGACTGAGGAGAATTCCGTTGTGAACAACAATTTCTTTCTTGTTTCCACATTTTCTTTATCCATGCATCTGTCGATGGACACCTAGGTTGGTTCCATAATTGGCTATTGTGAACTATGCTGATATAAACATGTATATGCGAGTATCACTATAGTATTCTGACTTTAATTCTGTTGGGAAGATGTGGAGGAGTGGTACGGCTGGGTCATGTTTGCTAATTCAGAGTTCACAGCAACATTATAGAGCACAACTACTGTGAATAAGCACCAACTGCATGTGGATTTTCACCTCTGTGTGTGGGAGAGTATGTGTATGTGTGTATTATGTATTTGATTATTATGAGTATGTGAGCATAGGGGTCACATAGTCACTTAACATACCCTTAGTGTTAAGAATGAAATCAAGATCACAGTCTAGGCTGTCAACCCCAAATTGCAGATGAAGGGCTCATGGGAAGAGGAAGATGGAAAAAGACTCCAACTGACCAAGCCGGCAAGGCAGCGGTCAAGATCTAAACACAGAAGCGAGGTCATCTTCCAGGTATTCTAAGACATAAAACTAATGGAGGATTCTGACATGGTTTTGAGACCGGTAGACGAACTTATAGAAGCGCTGAAAAGCAAGACAGAAGGACTCTTAGCCTGGTGACTTCCAAGCGCACTTGCACCTGCAGCTTCATGGGTCTGTCTGAGAAGCCGGGCGAGCAATTGGCAAAAGGGTACAGATGTCAGTGAGTGGAGAGGTGTGGGGTCCGTCGCAGCCCCTGGGAAGCCAGCTGTGGGAGTGCTGGAGGTTGAGAACTTGAGATGAGGCCAAGCAGTCGTGGTAGACCTGGGGCTCTTTCCTATATACAAACTTTTCCCAGTAGAGTCCACAGCTGAAATCAAGTTCTCAGAGTCCCAGGACTCAACAAAAAGGTTAAGGACTTTACCTATAAATAAAATATTTTATTCTGTTTTGCCATCGGTTTTGTTTTGTTTGGTTTGGTTTTGGTTCTTTTCCCAAAAATTTTTTTAAACCCAAACTGAGAATATCCTGGCACACCTCCCCCTGCAGAGTATACTAGATGGTGGCCCCAGAGGCCTGCTCTGAAATCCACCACTGTGTCTGTGCTGGGGCCATACTTCTCACCAGCTGCTTTGAGTGGGGCAGGGATACTGAGGCAGGACCATTCCTGGGCTTCTCTGATAGCAGTGACTTTGGCTAGGGGACTTCCCTGTGGCCTTCTAGAACCTTCCTCAGACTGCACGGTGGCAGGGAGCACTCCCACACAATGTCTCTGAGTCACAAGTGTACCCCAGCCTGACGCCTCACCCTGCGTCCTCTCCATCTTCTCACACAGTGGCTCCTTTAATAGAATCGTTACATGTTTAAGCCTGTCTTGGCATCTCAGATGACCTGGACTAGCAAGAGAACTGAAGTTCTAATTCTTCATGGAAGTTACCAAGTTATGAGCAAAATCACAGCAGTGACCTTGGAAACTGAGCTAGGGGCTCTGCTACTTGCCCAGTGCCACACAATTCACGCCACTCCATGCCACTGAAGGCCACCAGGGTGCAGATACAAATTACAGGTAAGTGTATGCTTCAGGATATATGCTTAATTTAAAACCTTTAAAAGTCATGTTTAAAGGAATATTAAGTCCACAAAGGTCATGAATCTGTTCCATTGAGCATCCCAAAGATCTGATCTAAATCCACATAGAAATCCAAAGACGTCATGGACCATCTGCCACGTGCCCTTCTGGATGCCCTTACCTTCTTTCTCTACCTAGTGAACTTCCACTTGTTCTTCAAAACACAGCTCAATGTTTACCTCATCTAGGAAACCCTCCCTGATTGCCCCTGGCCAAAACAACTGTACTCCATACTTTTTTTTTTTTTTTTTGCGTTACCGGGGATTGAACCCAAGAGCATTCTATCTCGGGCTACACCCCCAGCCCTATTTTTTATTCTTTATTTTGAAACAGGGTCTAACTAAGTTACGGAGGGCCTCACTAAGTAGCTGAAGCTGGCTGCAAAACTGGATCCTCCAGTCTCAGCCTCCCAAGTACTGGGATTACAAACCTGCATCACCACGCCCGGCTTCCATACTTTCTTTCTTTATTTTTTTTTTATACTGGAGATTAAAACAAGAGGCATTTTACCTCAAGCTATACCCCAATCCCTTTTTACATTTCATTTTGAAACAGGGTCTTACTAAGTGGCTGAGGGCCTCAATAAGTTGGTGAGGCTGGCCTTGAATCTGCAATCCTCCTGTCCTCAGCCTCCAGAGTACCAGGATTACAGGCATGTGCCACCACACTCAGCTTAAACATTGCTTCTTTAAAGACTTTTTTGCCTCATTTTATTGAAATACCTGTCCATTTAGATTTTTTTCAGGTACTGACGATTTAATGGCTGTTCAAATGTGTCTGAAATGATAAGACTATGGTCACTATTACCCCATATAACAAGAATTCTGGATGAAGTTTGGTGACGTCTGTGTAGAGCACGGGACATAAAACAACTTTTGGAGCTCACAAGCAACTTATTCAGACATGTCAACTGTATAGACCATGGGACATAAACAACCTCAGGAACTCATCAAGCAACTTGTTTTGACAAGCCAGCATATAGCTCAGGCCAACACACCTGTGCTGCAATTGGCAACGGACCCTTAGATCATAAATCTATTTCTATGACAGACTTATGTCATCAATACATTTGTAGAAATGACAAGTATCTGGTAACGTTCGATAAACCTGCCAAGGACAATTGACAGCACCTACAGAAGCCTATAGGAACCCTGTAAAAGAACAGCTGTTTGACACAGCGCGCTAAAATGTTACTTATGCCAGGATGAGTACGACTCCCATCCAGCAACTTCACTTCGGCCCTCTTTGCTGACCAAGGATCAGTGCGACTCTTCAGACTTCTCAGCACCTGGACCAACTTCAGAATCTCCTTTTTCATTCCTGGCCTTGGTTTGTTATCCCTTCCCTCCTACTCGTCTGTAACTAGTTATTTGTTAAGTGTTTGAAGTGCTCTAAGTTTTAGGATTTCTATATTGTTTAATATACTTGTTTGATCTAAATTGTTAGATTTTCTAATGTCAAGTGTATTGTTTGATGCTCATTCATAGCTAATTGGCTTTTGGCAAAGCAGCCACTCAGCATCCAAAACTAGCTTAACCTTACTTACAGAATTTACTAATAATTTTCCGCGTGCTATAACCGTCGAGTGCTGAATAAACCTTGTGACATTGTGGAAAGACACAAATCGTGTGTGATGTGCCTTATTGGTCTTAGGACCTTGCAGCCCATTGCTCGCAACAGTGTTGTTGGTTCAGTTTTTCTACAGTGTTATAAAAGATGTAGCCCTTTTCCACCTGTTGGCTGGTCATCCCCAGTGAGTTAGGAAGATTGCCCTCAAACTGATCATCATCACCTCAAAACCACACTCAGAAGCAGGAAGAGAGGCATTCTACCCACTTCCCTCTCAGTTTTGATTAGTAAGGAAACCCTTTCCAGGAATTCCCCCAAAAAAAGTCTACCTTTTGTTTCATTGGCCATAGCAGAGTCATGTGGCAATTTCCAGCCAATCACAGCAAAGGGGAGTAGGATTATATGATTGGCTTAAACCAATAATGCTTCATCCCCTGAATGGGGCCCAACTTTATTTGAGTATATTGTGGCTGCTACAGCCATTTGATTGTTTGTCTGCTTGCTTGCTTGCTTGCTTGCTTGCTTGCTTGCTTGCTTGCTTGTTTATATCATGGCCCTGTTAGCTTGGAAGATGGAAACAGTGGCTGTTGAGAACCAATAGTGCCTGTCTCACTCCTGCCTGGGAGTTGCCGGTTTACCTTCTCTCTCTCTGCCACCACACTCTATAGTCCTTGGATGGCCAGAACCCTGTCTTATTCTTCTTTCAATCATCCATAACTGGTCCATTGTGGCATTCAGTGGAAGTTTGTTGAAAATATGAAACATTCATTTGTTTGTTAAATGAACAATTGCAGTACACCTGGAAAACTATAAAGATGTTAAAAACATGCTTATAAAATAAAATATTAGATAAATCCTCCAACACCTCTCTGGAAGGGTTAATAGGAATTCTATCTCAATTGCAGAGAACAGGAGACCCAAGCTAAATAGGATGGATGACCACACTGACGTTACAACATGCACATCTGACTCAGCCCATAGTTAAAATCCCAGACACACTGGCTTTCTGACTGATACTTCAAATATGGCTTTAGTGTCTCATTCAGGGCACAACAACTGTTTAAATAGTGACTCTGCAATACATAGCACACCAAGAGATGTTTACACTAGTTAAAATGAACGCTAGTAAAATTTTACTGCAAAACACAGACAACCACAACCAAAAGAGTTTTCATTTCACATGAGACCCACCAGTTACCAACAGTCTTTTGCAATTCTTGGACTTTAAAGAGGTTTCTCAAGTGACAGACTAGATCTCTCTGAACCGTGTTCCTTTAAACAGTTCTTATCCTCACCTGATATTTCTAATTGCAATTGCAAACCTTCTTCCCTTCTCATTCTACCACAAGAAGTCAGATGATAATTGCTCTCTAAAGGTGACTTTGCCCAATTTGAGAACAAAACAGATTTTATTAAAAACCTTTCCTCAATTAACAAACATTTTTAAATGAACAATTTATGGAAAGCTGGATATATCTACAGGAAAATAACTCTAAAGGAGGGAAGGAGGGAGGGCATTAAAATCACTCCACAAACTAAATTATGTACACATAAAATTGTGCAACTATATATTTTCTTTAATTTAATTTGTTTTTGAGCTCCCCTTAGGCCAGGTAGAAAGTTTAACTCAGTCATTGTGGTTCCCTGTCCTCACAAATCCATATGAGTTTGTGATACAGCTCCAGAAACCCACACAGTTCCCCGTCTGGTCACTGGTCATCCATCCACAAATTTTCCCACATCCCCAAATTGGCCATTTCTCCACTGTTATGGAATTTTCTCCTCTTTTCCACTCCTCTCTTCCAGCCTAGAGAAAACTTTCTTTTCTGGGAAAGCAGTTATTATTGATAGTCAAACATGAAGATGACTAAATAAACACATTTGCTGTGTTACACATATGTGGTCCTGCAAATTTTTTAAGAACATTTTTCAAAACAGGACACAAAATTGTTTCTGATGCTACAAAAAGGCAGTGAGGCATCAAGGTTATGAGCATGAACTCTGCAGCTCATCCACCTGGGCTGATGTACAACCTCGGGAAATGGACTAAACCTGTCTTCCCCCAGTTTCTTCATCTGTAAAATAGAATATCCTGAGGCAGGATAGAATGCCTGCCTCAAAGGAAATGAGATGAGGTTTAAATGAGTTAGCATATATAATGTACCCAGAACAATAACTAATATTAAATGAACACCATAACTATTACTATTTTTATTTCTAAAGCAATGTTAAAAACTAAAATAGTAAAATTTATATTGCATTTATTTTTAATATATTCAATAAGGATCCTCTTGTAAATTATATACTCAATCACATAATAAGTTGGGGAGAGACAAGTTAGATAAGTTGTTATGGTTTAAATATAGAATGTTTCACAGAAAAGCTCATGTATTGGCAATGCAAAAATGTTCGGAGGTGAAATAATTAAATCAGAGCTCTAACTTCATCAGTGGATAAGTCCATTGATGGATTAATAATCTGAATGGACTTATTGGGTGGTAACATAGGCAGGTAGGGTGTGGTGGGAGGAGGAGGTGGGTCACTGGGGATGTGGCCTTGAAGATTATATCTGTTCCTGGCCACTTCCTGTCTCTCTCTGCTTCCAGCCACCATTGAGTTGAGCTCAGCCTTCCTCTACCACATCATGCTGTCATGGTGTCTGCTTGGACTGTACCCCTGAATCCATGAGCTACATAAACTTTTCCTCCTCCATGTTGTTCATGTCAGGTGTTCTGGTTACAGCAATAGAAAAGTGGACTAAAACATAAATCAAAGTGGCTGAGCTACTTAAGACCTTTGAAAGAGATAGCTGAAGGTGCAGTGAGAGGACAAGGTTCATTTAACTGTGCTGGGGAGTTTGAAGGGTCCCTAAAAGGATGAGACTGAGTTTATAGGGCAAAGAATAGGGGAAGGCTCTCCCAAGAGTACCAACATGTAAACCCTGGGAGGGAAAGGGAAACGGCTTCTGTGTAGAATTGCTAAACCTGGCCAGGAGATGAAGGCAATGTTACTACTTTAAAGAAAAATGAGGCTGGCGATAGAAGTGAGGACCACATCACCAGAGCAGCTCGGGGGAGTTGATGGGGAGCTGAGGACCACATGGACACAGCAGGTGTATCACTGTGGAAGATGAACAGCTGAAGGGACAAGGGTCGGACAGGGATGCTCAGAAGTCCATGGCAGTTATCCAAGTTGGGAGGGTGATGTAAAGGATTGAATTAAAATAGTGGTAACAGAGATAAAGAGAAAAACCTTTTCTTTGGGTTTTCATAGGAATTTGGATATTTATATATCTCTTTCTCACCGTGTCCCTCAAAATCATAAGGTCTATCATTTTATAAATTTCCTGGTTCTGATAGCTCTTTTGATTTCCAGGGACAGAATGAGGAAGGGACACATGAACACCCAAATTCCTAATCTGAGTAGCTAAGAGGGTGGTGGGAAGAGAAGCAAAGCTGGAAAACACCCTCTGCCTAGAACTCGCCTGCAGAGAGCTCGACTTACGTACCTTAGTGCAGCCTGGTCTCCAAGCCACCTCCTGACAGAGGCGTTCATGATTCTCCTCCCCGAAACACAAACACCACCGTCCTCCATCCCTTACCCTGCCCCATTTTTCTTCAACCCATTTATCTGTTCCTGAACTTGTGCTATCTGTTCTTTGCCAGTTCCCACCTTGTTCATTCCTGAATCCCCAGTGGCGTGTGTGTCCAGAACATAGTAGCTGCTCAGTAACTGTTAGCTGTGTGACTGAGCGATGAGCTCAGTCTAGGACATGTTGAATTGGTTTCTGCAGGACCTAACAGTAGGACTTTTTGAGAAGTTCAGGAAACAACGAAAATCTGGGTCTGATGCTCAGAATGAAAACCGGGGCTATGGCTGTGGCTCTGTGTGGTTGTGCTGGAGTCACCAGAGATGAGGGGTGGTGATTGGTGTCACCCCAAGGGGAGAGGATGGATTCCTCAAATCTTCCACACTTGGGAGAGAATAGGACACTTACGGCCACCTGGGGCAGTTGGAGAAGAAAAGAAGGAAATGATGCCAGGAAAGCCAGAGAGGAATCAGTCTTAAGAAAGTGTGATTAGAAGTGTAGAAACAAACTTATCGGAGTCAATCACTATGCTGAGCATGGAAAGGAGGGAAGGGGGAGGGAATGGGGTGGGATTTGGGATTTGAGGGAGGGCTAAATGAGTAATGTGTGCTTGCATGCTTCTGATACCCTGACACTTACCAAAATGTATAACTACAATGCACCAGTAAATGTAATAAATAAAAAAATAAAAAATAAATAAACTTTAAAAACAAAGAAAGTGTGATTAACAACGATAAAGATACAGAAGGGCCAAGACAATAAGAATAGAAAAACAAACATTCTATTTATACCTCACCCTCACCCCCAGTAAATAACCAAGACATTTTTTCTTCTGATTTTTTTTTTTTTTGTACTGAGGATTGAACCCAGGGACATTCTATCTCTGAGCTACACCCCTAGCCCTTTTTATTTTTTATTTGAAACAGAGTCTCACTAAGTTTCTGAGGCTGGCCTCGAACCTGTAATCCTCCTGTGCCAGCCTCCCAAGTACTGGGATTACAGGAGTGTGCAATCACGCCTGGCTTTTTTTTTTCTTTTGCTCTTTAACCACAATTGCACATTATCAATTATTTCTTTAACTGGAATTTGGATCCTCTTATTTAGCCTGTGGATTCCTATCTTTTGTAAACACACACACACACACACACACACACACACACACACACATACACATAGCAGAGGCAGCTTTAAAAACTTAATCCTGGTGAATTACTTTCAAAGTCAAAAGTCATTTCAGGTGTAGGTCGGAGCTCCCAGGATCCCAGATGAAACATTCTGAAGGAAAAACCTGGGTGATGTTTCTGATTCCAGGTGCCTCACAAGGACATTCAGACCATCTGATTTACTCCAAAACTCCAGGGAGACCAAAGTGAACCAACCCCAGTTCTCAAAAAAGCCAGAGCTCTCTGCAGGCTGCAGAGCCCTCATCACATGCCCTCAGCCGCCGGAGCAGGACAGGTGAGTGTGACATGATAATGTGTCATGACATCCACCAAGCCCCAGGAACTTTGGGAAGGGCCTGGACTGCTTCCCAAAGCATGCTCATCCTGTAGGGTTGTAGATTGTAGATGGGGTAGGGGCCTGAGAGTGTGATCAGTATCGAGTGTGGGTTGGAGCTGAATCCCCACTCCAGCGGAGTGTCGGGCTGAATTGATGACAAGAAGAAAGGAGAGGAGGGGGACATGCCAGCCTCCTCTTGACCTGTCCCACACCTTTATATTTACGGCTCTCAGGCTCCCAGCACATAAGAATCACCTAAGGAGACTTTATGAACCCAGGGGAGTGCTACGTCTGAGCTATACTCCCAGCCCCTTATGTTTTATTTTTGAAACAGGGCCTTGCTAAGTTGCTGAGGCTGGCCTTGAACCTGCCACCCTCCTGTCTCACCTTTCCAAGTACTGGGATTGCAGCATGCACCACCATACCTGGCAACCTGGGGAGCGTTCAAGTTCCAGGGACAGGACCCAAAGACCAGTATGTTTGAGTCTTCCCTAGGGAGCGCAAAGTACAACCAAACCTAGAACTTTGATACCACGGTGGAGCCCAGGATCACTGCTGGGCCTGGTTCTCTCAGACTCTCCGAGGTCCAATGCCGGCCTGGAGGGCAGGGGGCTTCCCGGACTCGTCCTTGTAAGCGGTGCAAGCAGCAGTGATTTCATGTAGGGGCGTGACTCCTCTGTGGCCAAAAAAGGGAATTAGCCCCTTCCCCTAAAATGCTGCTGAATGAAAATGGATTTTCTCTTATGCTCCTCATTTGCCCAAACAGAACACACAGTTTTCTGATACAGTCTAAAGATAGATTATTGAGAATGGAACCCTCGTTCTATGAAGCCCTGTGATCCTGGAGTAGCAGTTTTAGCATCTTTGGGAAGCTTGCTGGAAATCCAGAATCGCAGGCTCCACCCCAGACCTGCGCAAAGCTGAACAATTATTGCTGGACGGAATGCAATGCATCTAAATAGTTTATGGTACTGAAACATGCACACAGAGAAAGAAATGCTCGTAGATTACAGGCCATGGAGAGACTCAGAGAAAGGCAAAGCGAGCGAGCCTATCAGAGAGGAAGAGCTATGTAACCTCAGCTCATTTCAAACTGGCTTTTATTTTTGTTTTGTTTCATTTTGTAATTACCCCCAGGAAGTAGCTAAATTGGATAAGAATTCCTTTAAAGCTTAAGGAGGAAAAACTCAAGTAAGTGAACAAAATCCTAAGAGTGAATAATTAGGAATTTCTGTGGGGAAAAAAATGCGATATTCTGTGGATCAGGAACCATAAACTATTAGCTCAGTACTCTGTTGAGTGGGCCTACTTCTTCATGTTCAAAATAATGCATTTAAATTGAAGCATGAGTAAGGTCTCTTCTTGCTCAAAATTTTACCATTTGAAAATCCTTGACCTAGAATCTACCAGGGCTCAGTTGAGGTCCCTTCTTCCTTCTGGAGGACCTCCTTGGACCCCTACCCAGTGACTTTTCAAAATGTAACAGAGGTCCATTTCTTGGATTTTCAAATGAAAATTGCCCTGTTTCAAGCAGAGGGGAAATTATGATCTTGCGACTCAGCTAGCAGGTGGCTTATTTTAAAACTGCCTTTTTTTCCCTCCTCCTCCTCCCTCTGTTAACAAGTAACATGCCAGGCATGGTGGTGCAGGCCCAAGGTGCCAGTGCTTGGGAGGCTGGGGAGGGACGTTCAGGTTCAGGCCCAGCCTCGGTGGCTTGGTGAAACCCTCAGCAACTTAGCAAGACCCTGTCTAAAAATAAAAATTAAAAAGGTCTGGGGTGTAATTCAAAGATAGAATGCCCCTGGGTTCAATTCCCAGTACCAAACCAAACCAAACAAAAAACAAACCAAATAACATGTTTTTATTGACCACAGGAATGGAGAACTGGTGTCCGAAAGTTCAGGAAACTCATCACAAGGCTGTGTGCATGGAATTTTTCCCATACGATAGAAAATTAATAAATTTTATTTTTCCTTCCCCCCCCAAAAAAGAAAAAGAAAATGAGCAAAGAAAATCCTTGACATGAAATAACCAGTCACAATAAAAATAAATTTTGTGAATCACTTTACCCCTAGGTGGCAGTGTTGACTTAAAAACCAATGTAAACTTTTTTTAAACTTTATTTTGTAACCAACTTAAATCTGCTTTCCAAAAGTCGGGACATCCATAAAGTTTAGAAGTTGCACTACTATGCAGTTAAGACTAAGACTGAGGTGTGTGGATATGGAAAATCAGTAAAGAAAGAAAAGGCTCGATTTAGCAGAGTCTGGAACACAGCAGGCCACGTGTAAGAGTTCATGGAATGGAATGCCAGAGAGGAAATTCAGTAAATCTGCACAACCAAAGGATCCCTGGTCCCAGTACTGATCCCAAGGAGATGGCCGGCCCTCGTGCCCCGTGCCAATAAAGCATCCATGCTTGGCACCTGGAGAGGGCCCGCTGCTAAACACAGACCATGAGCTCTCATTGCTGGTAAGCAAATGATTCATCACAGTTTCTGTCTTGCATACACCTGATTCCTACCTACTATCTTCTATGTCTGGCTTTTCCTGTGGACTCCTGATGCTGATGTGCTGTGGGACTCAGGCTTAGGCTTTCCCCTGGGAATTCATGCTACTGAGCCCACTGCCTCGCCTTGTTGATACCTCCTGAACTGCAGAAAACCTGACCCTAAGTCAGGCACTAACTGCCCATCCAGATCCCACGCCTGCTAAATTTTGTCTCATCTTGAACACCCCCCAACACACACGCACACACACACAAAGATGCTTTGAGCAAAGAATCAATTGTTAGGACTGGAAGAAATTGAGAGATACTACATCAGTTCCTTTTAGTTTTCAAGAGAAATTAAAGGGCTCATAATAGCAATAACAAATATTTCATATTTAATGAATTCTAGGCAGAAGGTCCTAGCCAGGCACAATGGTGCACACCTGTAATTCCAGTATTTGTGAAGCTGAGATAGGAGGATCGCAGGTTCAAGGAGAGCCTCAGCAGCTTGGCAAGGCCCCCAGCAATTTAGCAAGACCCTGTTTCAAAATTAAAAAATATAAAGGACTGGGGTTGTAGCTCAGAGGTAGAATGCCCCTGGGTTCAATCCCCAGCACCACTGAAAGAAAAGTCCTGATACAGGCAACTCCAGGAGCGGTTAATTCAGTGACTCAGCCACATTATCCAGGCTGAGGTCCCCTCCCCTTTCTCAACTCTGGCATCCTGGGTCCCCTTCATGTGCCCTTGTGATGACCAGGGAGCTGCCTCTGCTCCAAGTACCCCATTTTCACACACCAAAGTCGAGGTGCCACTGTCAGCAACTCTTACAAAAAAGGAAGAACACTTCCTCAGAAACCCACCAACAGATTTCCCTTCACAAGGCATTGGCCAGAACTGGGTCACCTGTCCAGTCCTTCCACTCACTGTTGAGAGAATCGAACCACCACATGTGGCTTTGGCAACGCGGATCTGACTCCCATGGAGGAGGGCAGATGCTGGAACTGAACTGGGGCACTGCCAGTGTGCACAGTGTGCAAGAAAAGTGCAACTTGAACAAGTGAACCACCACTGACTGCTACATCAGGGTACTGTGAACCAGCACTGGGTTATCACAATGCATTTGACTAGCAGGGGAGACTGGAAAACAGAGGACATCCAGGCCAGTCGCAGTCAACGAATATTCCTTCAGCAGTGGACATCAGCCCCCAGGCCCTCCACTAGTCAGCTGGGAGGGAGCTGAGAGCCCCTGCCTCCTCCGACGTCAGCTCCTCAGCATCGGCACACTGCTCAGACATACGCATCACTGTTCACGCATCAAGCTGCTGTGAGCAGCGGTTCCTCATGATGAAACAAACGAGGATGGGAGGTCAAAGGCAGGCCCCTGACTTGTCACCAGTGGATTCATGCACTGAGAACGAGCAAGTGTTATCGCACACTCTGCTCCCCCGCTCTCAGTGGAATTCACACTTGTTCTGTAATTGTAAAAGTCCCATTCTGCAGCTGAGCCAAGAGAAGTCAAGACTGAACACGAGCCCTCCTGGAACCTCCTCTCAGCCAGCGGTTCTCACGCTTGGGTGTGCATAGGAACCATCCGGGCTGCTGGTTGAAGGGCAGATCACTGGGCTCCACCATCCACTTTCTGCTGTAGTGGGTCTTGGATGAAGCCTGAGGATTTGTGTTTCTAACTAGTTCGGGGAAATACTGATGCTGGTCCAGGGACCCCATGCTAAGAACCATGGCTCTAGGCAAGTCTGAGATACTCTCAAACCTGTGGAGCCTAGAATTGCTTCAGCCTTCTCTATCACAATTTCTGTGACTGAAATTTTCAGAGTCCCAGTGGCTGCCATAAGACCAAGCTTGCTTGTGCAAAGTCGATTTAATTTCTTTTTTTATTTTGCGGTACCGGGGATTGAACCCAGGGGTGTTCTACCTCTGAGCTACACCCCTGGCCCCATTTTTATACTTTATTTTGAAACAGGGTCTCACGAAGTTGCGGAGGACCTCACTAAGTAGCTGAGGCTGGCCGCGAACCCGGATCCTCTGGTCTCTGCCTCCCAAGTACTGGGATTACCAGCATGCGCAACCATGCCCAACTAATTTCTTTGTACTTAAAAGGTATTACATCTACAGAGTGGAACGTAGACCTCAGATACTCTTCTAAAACACACACACACACACACACACACACACACACACACAACTGACT